>CM073772.1:78811454-79122675 GCA_037158775.1 Hetaerina titia | reverse complement strand
TAGTTACCATGTCTGCACAAAGATAAAACAGTTACTTACATTCCCTCAACATGTGGAATAGCAGAAATATTGTTGTTCCATTTACATTTGACATACCACAATGGAAATTAAGGCTGGATTTCGAAAAATATTAGATGACTCCATAAAAGGTTCACTGTATATTATAATGGCTGAAAATTAATTATCCTACTCTCAGAAATATAATTTTTATTAATAACTAGGTCAAAATAATGTAATAAAAAGCTCGTTTGAAATTTCTGTGATGATTACATTTTGAATACACAGACCTCATAGTCATACTTGACCTAGTACATTTCAGGATGGCGTTTAAGCTAGGTCGAGCTAAGTAACTACCTACAGACGTCACACAATGCAACTCTCTCCTCATACCAATGTTTCTCCTCTTATAAGCCTCAGTTCTCTCTCCCAACCGAAACACCTAGCATTCAAGCTTTCCACCCTCTCATTAGCCAAATTTCTTGGTTAAACAGTCGCCGGTGGCGGGAACAGCATCTTTACAATCCGTCTCCCTTGTGGCCGTCTCCCTCACGGTCATCTCTACCTATCACTCGACGGAATACGATTCCCCCTCCTACCTCTCCTCGCATAAAGTCACCCCTTCGTCCCTTTCCCACCCTTCACCCCTTCCCACCCTTCGCACAATCACCCGCAAACCTCGAGGCACTAAGGAAGTCCGGTCAGATCCCAAAACCCTATCTAATAATCCTTTACGACTGCCTCCATTGCCACAGCGGATCTAATCCCCGCGCCCTTCCCTCCCACCCCAACACCCAATCCACCACCCACCACGGAGATGCTGGCCGTCCCTCCTCCCGCGTCGTAACACACCGGCATTCAGCCCGGCTAGATCAACCTCCTCTCTCACTCTCCCGAACATCCGCCTCCCCTATCCCACTTCCCTTATCCACACCCTTCTTTCCGAGAGCGGCCCCCAGCCTCCACTCTCGACTGATCACTCGATCTGCCCATCCCTCCCGCCTACACGCGGTCCTCCTCCTCCCCCTCCGCCCATCCCACAGAGCCTTCATCTCTCCACACTCCTTGCCTCGAGGGAGGACGTGATCGAGTTAACCCTCTCGAACCTCTGGCCAGAGCAAATACCACGGATCCGGCTGTGGAATCCCAAAACGAACGTGGGGGAGGGGAAAGGGATGTAAAAGCAGCGAGGAAAGGTGGGCGAGGCGGCGAGGGTGGTTTAGCAGAGGGGCTGATGAGAGATGGAGGAGGAAAGGAGTCGGCGAGTAATGAAGGGGGTGGGGGGTCAAACGGGAAAGAGAGGGGAGAAAAGGAAATGAGAGAGTAAGATGACGAGGGTGGAATGGACGTGGACAAGCAAGGATTTCAAAGGATGTCCCTGTGGGTGAGATTTAATATCTTTTTGGGAGTAGCACATGAAAGTGGATAAAAAATGTGGATAATCCTGCAAGGGAAAGTATTTCATCTCTCTTAAGTAATCCAAAGGTTCCAGCTAACTTTCATAACATATAAATATCATTTAAGGGGTTATATAGAAAAAATCATTTAATATTTTGACCTCAAAATGAAAATTTTTGTTGCTAAAAAAAGTATCAATGCCGCAAAACTGACATAAAATAAGGAAAAACTCCCCTAAAAATTAACAGCTCTAAATACTAAGTATTTTTTTCAGAACACTGGTATTGACATATTGCTTTATAATATAGGTATTCTAGCTTAGTCTTTACGAAACGTAATTTAATGAATAACCTGACTTCACGTTATTCTTGAAAGAAGACGCTTTTGTGTTGGGTGTCTACGAGAGATAATACTTCTTTGCTTCCCTTCATTTAAGCAAGCAATGACCTCTAACATCGCCATTTCATAAATTTTCCGTTACACTATTATATCGTCCGTTGTAAAGCAGCTCTTTTCTTATCCAGAATATTTTTTTAACTTTATCTGTGTTACTCAATTGCAAGTTCTCCATGTCAATGCTGAAGCGTTACTATATTACACCTACTCAACAAATATACACATGAACTGCAGCATTTTCTTTCAAGACTTTAAGAGTCTAATTGGATTTCATATTGAATATAACAGAATTACATAGTATCCAACCCTGGCCTTTCCTTCTATTAAATTTAATTTTATTACTTACCCAATGCCCTGTATTATTTCTTTTGTTGACTGATGAGGAGAATGAACGATTTTTTCGACAGGCATAGGTGATATATACATTAAAGATTAAATGGAAGAGGAAAGTAACCTGGAGAGGTTTTTTATTTGATTATTAGAAACGGTTTTGTTAAAAGACAAAATCGCCAATCCATCCACAACGATAAGACTTCAATAATAGCGTCAAACAGAGATTCATACGTCAAATTAACTCTTCTAAGAAATTCACCTGCATACAAATTAATATTTTGTCCATCCATCAATTTCCACGTATGCTCCTTTTCAGTTCTTTTCGTTTGTGTCATAAATACTAAACGTCCTAAATTCAGGAGCCGCATTGATTATTAGCAAAGTTTTATTTCGATAGTAAAATGTGTTCATCTTTTTTTAGATTTCATAGCATTTATTACCTGATTTATTATCATAATCTATTGGTCTTCCTACTGCATCCTTTAATAAATCGAATGAAACTCACGAATTAACGAATAGTATGATGTTACGATGTATTACATCATCATCAGTGATGATGATGTAATAAATCGAAACCCGGTAATAAAATAAATTGTATCAAATGGAAAAGTGCTACCATCTATTATTCATTATGCTCGACTCCCACCACATCACGCCTGAAGCTGCTCTATTCATCAGGTAGTTATAGTTAGTTAGTCAGCATATAGTCAGTCAGTATAATTTTAAACTTAACAATAATTTTAACTTAATAGGTTTTAAATAATTAATTATTTTTTATTGTTTTATCCTTAAACCAAAATAGATCCTCCTCCTTTAACATAGGTAATAAACAATATAAGTAGAGTTCTTCGACCCAGCTGGCAGTTTCCACTTGAAATTTCGGTCAATGTTTGTCAGTTTGCAAAATAACGTATTATAGTTTTTTTCTGAACGAAGCGTCATGGACTCGTGCAACTAACTGCACCTAACCTCTGGGGAGAGGTAATAGTTTCAAAAGAAGGTACTCGTTCGCGCAGACAAAAGAAATGTGTTAGGTATAAATTACTGTGAGTGATCATTAAGTTATCGAAATTGACTGAGTAGTTCGATAATGAAAGCAAGGGAAAATCATCGTAGTAATTTTCCTTGGAAACAAGATATTTAATTGATAAATATGACATTATTTCTTTCAATGTGCACGTATAATGCAGACACTATAAGATAAAAGTGCTCTTTCGATTCTCTGAAAAAGATACTCTTAATAGAGAAATATCGGTCGAGTTGGATGAATGAATAACTTTATCATTGCTCGGAGGTAACTCATCAGAGCTAAGAAACAAAAACATTGCAAACTCTGAGTAGAATATTCAATTCACAATAAATATAATGAGAAAATAAAATTGCACAAAAAATCAAGCTAAAGAAAAAATAAATTAAATTTCATCATATAGTTGAAACATTGGAAACAACTAACATGGCGATAAGTAGAAGAGATTGATGACTGGGACTATGGATACAGCTGCAAGACATAAGAGTATGTACGTATAATATTTTACATAAGTCATTCATATAACTATAGAAAATATTTTACATATTTAGTTCACGAATTTAATGAAGAGTTTAAAAGGATTTGGTCATATATTTTGTTGGTGATATAAAATGTGAGATCCTGAGACGTGACCTCGAAACTGGAAAACACCACCGTAAAAACTATGGAAAACAGTAGTGGCGTAGATATACTCAATATATCAGGAATTATCTTCGCGTGGAAGAGAAGATGTTTCATTCCAACGTAAGGACAGAATCCTGATGATCTCATTCAAAGGATAGAAAGGGCAAAGTGTAAGCACGTTAAAAGGAGACCCCAGAGTGGTAAAAGGCGAGCGAAGATAAGTAACTAGTAGTGTTTGAAGTGGGGAAAGACGTAAGCAGCTGTAATATGGACATCCAGCTATGGAAAGCAGAACTTCAAAGGAAATAGAGTTGTGGAGTTTATTAATGACAATAATATAATCAGAGCGAACATCTCTTCCAGCCTCATAGCATCAGGGTGAGAGTATCACGTCAGTAATTGAGCTGGTTTTATGGGTAGCTAAAAAAATAAGATATAAAAGAAAGATAAAAATACCATGGATCAAGATGCATAGGTTAGGAAGCCCCTCCGCGAAAAGTCGGGAACACAAGTTATGGGTTCCGCGGATGGCATTGCAATAGAACGAGACACATCATAAATCAAAGACTATGCTATTTAAACAGGTCAGAAAAGAATAAGAGCCTCTGAAGTCTGATTTTTTATACAAATGAGGAAGATCAGAGCGAAAGAAGGACGTGACATACAGAGGCTTGAAAATATGATTCAATTAGAACGGGATTCTTCACGGAAAAAAAGTTTAAGTAGTACGCTTGATAAAAGTATTTTAAATATTTAAATGTAGGTTTTGGATAGATCATAAAAACTCTTTAAAAATCATATACCCTTAAGTATCGTGAAAACTTCCTCTCTCTTTGCCAAACATTATTTTTTTCGTTTTGCATTACTTCTACCTGGATTTATGCTGCTCAAAAAGTATATTCCCTTCCTCTAATCCCCTTACACAAGGAGTTGGCATATCTCACAGTAAAAAAGGTGAATGCTCTAATAGAAAAGACCAAAACGGAATAATGAGTGTAAGCAGGGTGATCGGTTAAATTGATATTGAATAATACAAACCTGAGGAATGTAAGCAAACATTCTTCGCTTTGAAGAACTAAAGAATGAATGTGCTTTTCCAATGCAAGAAATACGTATATACCAATGAGCATCCGATATCAAATGGCAGCTGACATATCATATATGTATATCTATTTATTTTGTATTAATCCGAAAACAACCAAGTTATTATCTTAAAATCGGATTTCTCAACATGAACATAACAGCAAGGTCAATCCCACATCAATAAGGCGAAATATCTAAGCCCTATGTGGAAAAACTCAGCAATGTGGAAAATGAACGCGCAACCACTGGGTAAGTAGGCACTGAGGGTACCTCTCCGCCACCGGGGCCGAATGGCAATTTGCTAAAGCTGTGACTCACAATTGCATTTTTTTAACTTACAAATAATGAAATGTACCACGTTTGCAGTAGCCTATATAAAAATATATTCCTCCGAATAATTTAAAATACCTCAACGTTTTTCAAGAGTAACTTCCGAAGCTAGAGGTTTTATTACCTTATATTAAATAAACCAATAATACTCAACAATAAATTTATAGCGTGTTGCAGATATTGAAAATATATGTAAGTACGTGAGTTTGTAGAATTGAAATTTTGCCGTTGATTATGATAAAAACATTGAAAACTCCACTAATTTGCAGTAACCGCGGAAAAAACAGGAACAGAGATCCTCCCTACAGATTTTGGTGCATCATTTTATCCGAATGTACGATCAATTGGACAATATGAGGCATCCCCCGGATAACAGGAAATCTAGACTGATGGACCGGGTTACGTAGGATTTGACATGCTGAGACCGGGGCACCCGGATATTCAAGTCAATGAATCCTAAAGCGATTAGGTGAGACAATACTCGTATAATAAGTAGTCGTATAATGTTCCTGGTATACGTGTTCATGAATTCAGTTAAGGATTCACTCCTATCCGGTCTCGGTTTAATTGACGCTTATCCGGTCTCGTTTTCTCCAGCAGTTGTTGCAAAAAAATAACTTGCCTTGTTCATGTTTTCTATGTTACGGGCTCTTACGGAAAACAATATTCGAGAAATTAAATGAAAACGGAAGAGAAGGGTTCTTCCTACATTATACTAGTTCAGAATCCGGATGGGAAAAAAACAGGATAAGAGGGTGGTCCCAGGAGTACCCGAATTTTGGAAAAAAATGTATTTATTTTTCCTCACACTCTCCTTTCAGCTCTATAAACTTTTCCCTGCGATGTTCAGGTTCGTACACATAAGAATATATACTGTATAAGTATAATAAGAACTGTCTTGCTCCTCAAAATAGCCATTAACTGCCGACCTCACTTCTTCACGTTTGGAAAATCTTTGACCATCGAACCATTTTTTCAAGTTTGCGAACAGAAAATAATCCGAGGGGGCTAAATATGGCGAATAGGGTGCATGAGGTAGCAATTCAAACTTTATTTCAGAAATTTTGGCCATTGCAGTAACGGATTTGTGAGCTGGTGCATTGTCTTGATGAAACAACACTTTCTTCTTAGCTAAATGCGGCCGCTTTTCCTTGATTTCTTCGCTCAAACGATTTTTGATCCAGTTTTGGTAGTTTTTCCTTTTTCAAGATAGCCAATTAAAATTATCCCACGCGCATCCCAAAAAACCCACGCCTGGAGATGAAACGGTATTTGCCTTCTTTGGAGCCGGTTCTCCCTTTTGAATCAATTGTTTTGATTGTTCTATCGCTTCAGGTGTGAAGTAATGGACCCTAAACGTTCAATATTGATGTCTGCCAAACAAATACTTATCAACGTGGCGTCTTCAAACTTGAGTTTTATAGACATGCGCACTCTCTAATACAGTGATATTTTTCAAGCAACTACCGCCATCTCTAGGTCAGGCCTGGTATTTATGGGACCACCCTCGTAAGTATATGCTTAATGAAGCCTCGGCATCTGTCATAAAATAAACTATTCATGACATTGTCGTGGTACACTCACCGTCGAGTTAACTAAATTGAAATAGAATCAAGTTGGTTAATTAACAAGATAATATTGTATTTTTTACAACTTTTTCTTTCCATCATAATAAAAAAGAATACCAAACCATATTTTCGCGACCTATAAACGACAAATTGAATGTGAATACGGAGCATATTAACATTAAGGCCAGAGAAAAGCTACACTTCATGTTCAGTTAGTAACTAATAGATTTAATTATAGTGGATAAGACATAATACGGTCATTTTTAACTGACTGTCGTATCTTTGAGAACCGAGTCGAGTGTGAATAAAAATTAAGAAATGAATATATTCACACTTGACACGAATCGTAGCCAAACGGAAAATTTTACAAAATACGATGCAATATCCGATTATTTATGACGTATTAAGTACACTCGAGTGGCGTCAACCTAGCGTCATTATGAAACTTCAAAGCCTCTAACCCATTATTTCTCGACTTACGACAAAATAAAAGAATAAAAATGTTTTATGACACCAAAATGAGACACAGGTGACATGACTTGTTCGCTGAAGTAACTAAACACAAATATCGGGGAAAGAGAAGAAAGTTCCTCTCAGAAAGTTCCGAATACTGGTTTCCCCGGGAGAATGGATTTGAAGTGGCAAATCGATTCGTATGTCGGATTCCGGAATCCTAAGATACTTAATGAATCCACGGGCAAGACCCACGACGATGACGGCGAAGTAAAAAGGAATGGCCACTACCCAACACGATGGATTTCGTGTGATCACGAGAAAAATGCTGAAGGATCGAGGGAAAAGAACGTAAAAAATGGATTGAAGACGTTTATGAATAAAACACTGACGTGTGCGAGAGGATGAACAAAAAAGAAATATGGGTGCGAAGAATAGGGGGAATAGTAAGTGGGGGAGCCGGAGGTGCACGAAACGGGTGAAGGGACCACCAAAGACGATGGGAGAGCACGGGGAATGGAAAGAACCTCTCCTACCTTCGGAGTCGAGGGTGGGCGACATATATTTCGGTGGAGTCGGGAAGGGAAGAACATCCAGAAACGGGGCGACCAAAGAAAAAACAAAGCTATGGTAATATTAAGAGGAGATGAACGGAGAGCGAGGGAGAGGGTGCGGGTCGCGCCACCCGCCGTGGGGAGGAGGGTACTAGGAAAAGAGGAGGGCGGGAGCATGCCGCGGGCTGGGAATGGAGGCGAGGAAGTTGGGTTGGGGGTGGGTGCACGTCCGTGGGCGTGTGTGTGTGTGTGTGTGAGGGGGTGAGGGTGGGGTTAGGAGAGGTGAGGCACCAGGAAATGATGATAAGTTGGACAGCGGCCTCCTTTGAAAGCAAAGTCCTGGGCTCGTTTCTCATGCGGGCATGAGGGAGAGAAGAAAAAAGGGTGTGAGGGGTGGAGAGGGAGGACGGTGATGGCAAAAGGGCGAGCGGATGGGAACTGGTAAGGAAAGGAAGAAAAAAATGGGAAGCGGGAGAAAAGGAGGGGATATAAGAGTGGGGAATATAGCATTTTGCGGCTGTGGATGGGTAAAAGAAATTTATAGGCGGGAGCGATGGAAGTGGCACCATCGGCGGCGAGCCGAAACACTAAAACAAAAGAAAATATGAAGTCGGGATGTGATGGAAGCTTTGGGTGGGAGTGGTGTGTTGAGGGGATTTTTGTGAGGGGGAAGGAGGAGGAGGGAACAAATGCCGTGACTCCTCGATAGTTTGAATTCCTGAAGGTGGAGGATGTAAGATGGCTGGCTTGCGGGGAGGAGGAGATGCGAAGAAAGAGGACCAGGGAGGGGAGAAAGGTGGAGGTTGAGCAAACATCCTTCGGCTGGAGAGAGTTTGTTCCGATGCGAAAATATGGACTGTTATAAATTCACAATAAAACATCAGGAGCAATATTTTAACGTAAAGACCAGCATTAAAAATAATGTGAAAGAAAAGAAAAGACAACCACAAAAGGCAAGAAAAACTACAGCTTTAACTGCAGACACTGTCTTGCAAAGTGACAAAAATATCCTTGGTTTTTATACCTAGCTTTGTTATCACAATATTTGTGTACGACTGTACCTAATTGATGATATGGAAATCATTTAATCATTATTCTACTGGATTTTCGCATGCTGCATAACTTAGGGTATCGTTAAATATAGATTTTCCTGTTGAGAACGCAGCTGAAAATAATCACGTTTGTAGTACCTAAGTATAAACAGTTTAACTCCATCATTATTCAGAATTGCAGGTCTACAGGTATCCATCGGCTGATGGGATTGCTCTTCGGAGCTCTCCTCATCCAGATGCGAGGACGATCGAAGGCTAGAGGGGACAAGGCCTCATGAATGACGGCTAGAGAGGGAAATTCGAAGAATGATGTGCTCACATTCATAACTCACTCATCGGTATGAATAAATCATTGAATATCTTCAGGATCCCCACGACTTTGATATTGTCAGGCATGTGGATGATGTCGTCCAAAAAATTCCTAATAAGAGCCCAATTTCGTACCCAGAAAATACGTGGAGGCACTCCTTTTAAGTAATTATTAATAAGAAATAACCAATATATCTGAATCAAATTTATTTTGCATATTAATTGATCGCAATGTACATAATCCTGTATTAATTAATGTTGACTAGCTTGGTTTCAGAAAGCCGTAGACAGAAGTAACTTCCAATACGGAGAATATAGAGGCTCGCAGAGAGAATAAGTTCCTTCATTTGGTAGGTTATAGCACCCGTCAAATCCACGATTAAATGATGGTTGTTTGTGGAAATACTAGCCTATCATATGAAACAGTTGTGAGGTGGAAAAGGAATTTTCACACTGGCCACATGTCCCTCGCAGACGATCCTAGAGGTGGAAGACCATCCATCACTCACAGACGATGCTGCCATAGTGAAGAAAGAAAGTGGACTTGATCCCACGCATTAGACTCCGTATCAGAAGCAAACACGGCGCGAAATACAATCGAAGCAATATAATTTTGAAATTTTGCCAACTCCACCCATTTCTTCCTATTTTGCCCCACGTGACATTTTATTATTCCCAAATATTGAAAAACCATTCCTGAATCGGAGATTTGACAATTCAAGAGGTGGAACAATGGTTTTAGCCACAATATGCTGTTCTACAACGACGGGCTTCGAAAGGCTAAGAAACGCTGTGAGAAATGTATAACTCTGCATGGTGACTATATAGAGAAGTTTTAAGAATAACAAATAAAAATTTAGTTTCTATCTCGAATATTTTTAGTGATAGTTAAAAGTTTACGATAATTCCCCGAAGGTAAAGAAAAGAGTGAAAGAAGGTTAGTTAATGGAAATTTAAAATTTTCTACCTGGAAAAAATGGGAGGATAGCCAAAACGAGCTGATAAATGCTGTATGCAAGGGTATACGGGTAAATACAGCAAGAATAATTATGTAAAATCATAAAAAATATAACAACAGCTGCAAATAAAACAATAGGGGCGATGAATGAGAAAAAGATTAAGAAGTCACAGATCATAGAAGAAATTATTAGGAAGATAGCTGAGAGAAGAAGGTGGAGGAATGTGAACACAGAATAGGGGATAGTACAACAAATTTCTAGCCCCGGTGGCGACGGGGTAACGTCCTCGTCTTCCAATCCAAAGGTCGCGGGTTCAAATCCCCCCAAGGTAGTTTTTCGTCCACCGAGGATGTATGTAATTGTCAAATTGGTATGTCAATGTCCAAAGTCCGATGTAAAGGTCGAAGTGCTGTTTTCGGAATTATGCAAAATAAATAAATATATATGTAAATATTAAAAGAATTAACTACGAGAAAAAAGCGAAACGTAATACGCAAGGCGAAAGTAAAGTAATGTGAGTAGCAGTGCGAGGATATGAGGGCTCTTTTTTGAAGGTGAAAAAATGCCAGGAATTAGAAAAGGCAATCCGTTTAGGTAAAAAAAATCGCGCAATCAGTTTAGGACACGATGAGGAAAATATTAATTCAACCAGGACAGATTCAGATGAGGCGGAGGGATAAACGCCGAAGAACTTCATGGTAAACTGGAACACTAAAAGGCAATGTGATATCGATGAGAATAGTTCAGTTCCAAGCATACCTACTTCAGAACGAGATGGAATGGCATAAAAGGAATGGAGAAGGGCAAGACTGTGGGAATAGATAACATCCTAGAAGAGCTATTTAAGAGTTAGGAAAACTTGGAAGGAAGAGTTTTTATGGGCTCATTCTTAGTATTTATGAGGAAAGAGACTGGTCTAAAGGCCTCGTAAGATCGATCTATATCCCAAGAAAAGGAAAGGGGGCAGTGTGAGGAATAAGAAACCTAAAGCAGAAAATATATTACTATGAATAATCAACATTATGATGAAGAGAGTAAATTATTGCTTAGGAGACGATCAGCTTGGTTTGATAGAGTGAAATGGGCTGATACCTTAGCAGTAGTTATATCATGATACAATTGAAAATAGTACGTAACCAAGACAAATATTTATACTTATGGGTTTAGGAAGTGTTCGAAAAAATGCACAAGACGCAGTTGATAGACGTAGCGTATTTCAGGAACTATAAGATGCCCGGAGAGATAGGTAATTTATTTTAAATCTGAATAAGCGACACTGCATGGCATTTCAGGGGTAAAATAAGGATGAGCGGTAAAGAGGGGGATGAGACAAGGTTTTTTACTATCATCCGTGTTTGTAATTTACACGCAGAAGTAATGATAAGAGAGCCGTTCGACAGGCTGAAGGTATAAAAGAGAGTATGAGGTGAAGTAAGATTTGCAGAAGATAAATCTTAATTTTGGTAATTTTACAAGGAAATATAGTTATAACTGAGTTCAATACAGAAGCACTGTTGGAGGTTTGGGATTTTAAAAAATCATCAGAGGAGAAAGGTGATGAGAATCTCGAGAAATAGGAAGGTTAAGTTAAACGTTAATGATGAATCATTTAAAATACAGTATTTGGAACACTTGGGAGGATTTCAGACGAAAATAGAAATTTTGCAGTAGAATATTAAGAAAAGACTTTGCAAGAGGTGAAGAAGCATGTCCATAATGACGGAGGTGATGATAGGGATCTCAGATAAAGACTAAAAAATATTAGCGAAAAATTCGATAAGGAGGTTAGTTTCGTATGGATTCAAAACTCGAGAAAAGAGATAAGCGTCGATTGGAGGGTTTAGATGGGGGCGTTGAAAAATAATGGAAAAGAAACGGATAGCAAATAAATTAACGAAGAAATACTACGCAAATTTGGGGGAGAGGCGTTTGCGGTAGAAAATAAATGAAGTCAGGAAAAGTTGAAGCAGTCGATATTGAGATAATGGGACCATGAAGACTTAGAGAAAAGAGGGTAGAATACTATATAGGGTCGAAGTAACGAAAGGAAAAGAAGAGACGATTCTGACGTCATGAAGGGATTTATTGTTTTCAGCCATACTTACAGTGATTTAGACCGACATATAGTGTGCAATAATGTTCCCTACTAGAATTCCCTACTGACAGGGTTTAATCTCTGGGCCCATCAAAAACCTCGATAGAATTATACTAATTTGTATACGTGACTATCTCTGTGCAGTTATTATTGAAAACGTGCGATTGAGGGATCGGGAATAGAATAGCTCAGAAAAACATGACAAGACTAAACCTACAGGGTTCGTCCGGAAAATAAGTTTATGATGCTCATTGTCTTATTTGACAAAAGGGGAGTCGTCCACTACGAATTTGTACCTGAACGACAAACTGTAAATGCTGCATTTTACGTCCAAGTGCTCGACAGGCTTCGAAAACGAGTCGCCTGCGTCCGGCCAGCGATCAAAAACATCTGGCGGCTGCATCACGACAATGCGCCGTCTTACACCGCGCTTGTCGTGTCGGACTTCTTGGCCAAGCACGGCGTGGCAACGCTGTCGCACCCGCCCTACTGCCCGGACTTGGCACCACCGGAATTCTTTCTGTTCCCGAAGATAAAGAGGAATTTGAAAGGAACGCGATACGGGACTTTGGACGCCGTCAAAGAGACCGTGACGACGTGTCTTCGAGAGGTTCCCGATGATGCCTTCGCGGGAGCGTTCCAGGAATGGGAACGCCGCTGGAACATATGTATCGACTCACAAGGGTCCTATTTTGAGGAATATTAGCTTAAGATACGTAAAAGTGTAATAAATTTATTTTCCTGAGCTCAATACACTTATTTTCCGGACGAACCCTGTATTCGGTGTGTGCTTTTTTAAATCAAAAAGGGAGTTTTTAAGATAAACTAATTCAAACAATCACCATCAGTTGTAAGGCAATACTTAGGACGGTCATTAACAATAATTACATCGGATGAACTTCCTGTTTTTTTCCTGTATCAGTTCCCTCGATTCTTCAAATTAACTACCTGACTTTATATCGTTTGAAGAGCCTATCTTTCTTCCCACTTCCCACCCACTTACTCCAGGCAACACACCCTCTGTGTATTCGATGATTTCTGGCTCAACTTTACGGAAGTTCATGTTCATTAAATGAAGAAAACAATGTATTTTTCCACTGTTCTTTAATTTGGTACTACTAGTTTCAACGCTTAGGCGTCATCTTCAGGTACGGGGAGGGGGAGAGGTGGTTGGCAGGTGTTGGGCGTTTTCATGAAATTCTGAAAATTTTTCGAAAATTTTCAAATGATTGGAATCCGTTCTTTAATTTTTCGTCTGGAAGCATTAGATGGGGGTTAGTGAGCGTTTTCATTGATTTATGACGAAACTAGCAGTACCAAAATAAAGAACAATGGAAAAATACATTGTTTTCTTCATTTTCACTGCCTCTGTATTTCCTTCATCTACTTCATCTGACTTTGAATGCCGCATATTAAATCCTCCTCCTTTTAACGAAGTACAAGGCCATATTTACTCTTCCCTTCATCAAGCAGATTTTATTCAATTATTTTCCAAAGTCACGCCTAAGTAGTCTCGGTCTATGTTCGCTTTGTTTCCTCAACGCCCAGGATTCGGATTAATACTGTTCTACGATCCATGTAAAAGTTATTACCAATCTTTTCTATAAAACTTTGCCTAGCGTAGATGCAATCAATTCCATTCTTAATGCTTCTTTCCTCAACTATAGTCATCTCTTAATTCGTCTATTTCGCCTACGCATAACTGTTACTTGATTATCTGCAACCCTGACTTAAGCACATTGCCGCCAATTATATATATACGCATTTTTAAGATTATGCACCGGTTAAGGTACGTTTTTGGATGAACAAAACTACCAAATATATATCTGTATCTTGTAACTTCTAACAAAACACAATCTAGCAAGCAACCTAATCTACATCAGATCCCTATACATCTCTGTGCACTTCCTTCCTACCTTCATCCCGTTCAACATCCCCATCCTATTCCTGCCCTTTCCTCGTTTGCCTAACATTCTCCCCTCTATTACCGTCTTCAACACCCCACTGCCGATCAATACGTCCTTCATCAATGTTTCTTGCCTCCATAGGATTTCTCCCAACAAACCCCTCTCCACGCTCACCACACCAAGCACTTCCTCATTTGTTTTCCTTTCGGTCCATTTCACCTTCTCCATTCTTCTCCACACCCACATTTCAAAAGCATCCAATCTCTACGTCTATCCTCCTGCTTCAGAGACTACGTTTCCGCGCCGTACATAGCTACGCTCCATGCCAAAGTTTTGACGAGTCTTTTCTGAACATCCTTACTCAACGTCCCCGTCATGAACACCCTCGTCCTTGTGAAAGCCTCTTTGCCCAGCGCTATTCTTCTCCTTACGTCCCTACTACTTTTACCGAATTGGTCCAAAACACTTCCGAGATACGTGAACTGTTCTACCTGATCTGGTTTTTGCACTCCTAATTTTTTCTTAAATTTTACCATTCTCTTTCTGGAAAATCGCATTACCTTTGTTTTATTAATATTGATTCTCATCCCATATCTATTGCACTGAATTTCCAATTCACTTGGCAATGCTTGCAACCCCTTGGCTGACTGAGCAACTAATGCTTGGTCATCAGGAAACCTAACCGATTTTACGAATTCCCCTCCGACTTTCATTCCTACCTCCAGTTCTTCCCATGCCTCTTCAATCATTTCCTCCGCATATACGATTAACAGCACCGGTGATAATGGGCAGCCCTGCCTTACACCTCTTCCTAACTGCCCATCCGGACTCTCCGTTCCCCAATCGCACCTGAGCAGTCTGAGACATGTACAGGTTGCGGATTAACCACCTGTCTCTTCAATCTATTCAATATTATTATAATGATATCAAACTTATTGTTCTGTAGTCCTCACATGATGTAGCCTTTACCTTTTTCAGAATAGGAACTAACACTGAACTCACCAAGTCTTTCGGCCAGATTCCTTCCTCATAGATACTACGAATCAGTCCACATAGAGTCTTCTTCCCACATCTTCCTAAACATTTCAATAGTTCCACAGGAATGTTGTCTACCCGTACAGCCTTATTTGACTTCATCTGCCTTAATGTCATTTATATCTCGTCGTCGAATATGCCTGGACCTAAGCTGTCGCCATCTACGCCATGTTCCTTTTCTACGTCTAGCCTTGTTGGCCTAAATTCTTTACTAAACAGTGCTTCTATACATTCCTTCCATCTCTCTTGGATCTTTTCTGAGTCAACTATTATCTTACAACACTTATCTTTAACTGTTAGCACAGATCTTCCCTTCATATTTCCCGATAGTGATTTAACCTTTCTGTAGAGCGAATCTATTTCACCCTACCTCTGCAAACTTTCCATATCCTCGCATTCCGTTTTCCACCATTCTTCTTTTGCTTTATTTGTTAGCCGTCTCAATTTATTACTCAACTCTTTGCACTTAATATTGCCTAACTCTGTGATTACATTCTTCCATTTTCTTCTCTCATCCATCTTTGTAATCATCTCATCCGTTATCCATGGTTCCCATATCCTTTTCCCATTAACAGCTCCTATAAAATCTTTTTCGGCTTTCGGTATCCTTTTTTTATATATATTTCCAATTTTTCTCGATAGTACTCAGCTCATTTCTCTGATCCATGATATTCTCTTCAGCCTGCTTGTACTCTTTCTTTTCATTACAGTTAATGCTTCTAAATTCCATTTCCTAATCCACCGCTCCTGCCTCATCTTTTTGATATATTTGAGTATATGGAAGAATGGAAGAGGATAGGACCATATGGAGAACTCTACGGCAAAGAAGACATAGAAGGATTGGACACACATTGAGGCACAATGGATTGATTAGAAATAAAATGAAAGGAAAAATAGAAGGGAAGATTCCACGGGGAAGAACAAGAGACATGTACATAGCACAAATTAAGAAGGACGCAAAACTGAGAAGTAATCAAAGATTGAGGGAATTGACTAAAAATAGAGCAAAATGGAGGGTTGCCAATCCAAAAGGAAACCAATCCTAGGATTGAAATACTGATGACGATGATGATGACATATATATAATATATCCCTCCCATGGACTACAACCTTGACGTGGTGGAAGGGCTAGTACGTTCCGATGACCCCTAGAGCTGTGCTGGGGGGAGTAATGAAAATTGCTCCTGGTAGGGTCACCCAAGTCAGATAGGTCAAAGGTTAGAAGCCAGACGAAAGGTAGTCCATGCAGCGTCTGTTCCGAAGTGAGGTGGCTGCAAAGACGTCTAACCGCAGTGGGGTGGCCATTAAGTGATGGTGTCACGTTAAAAACATTATTGAGGAAGGCAATCGGAAACCACCTCAATTATCATTACCAAGATTGCAATGATGGACACAAAAGAGAATAAGAGTCCTGGCAACTGAGGGCCTTGGCCCAATCGGTGGTGTATCGTGCTTGGCAACGTGGGAGGCAAGACTATAGGCAAGGCAGAGTGGGAGGCCACAAAAACTTTATTTTGCAAAAATTTAGTCCACATCGATTGTGTCACCTACAAAGTACTCTCCAATGGTTAGTATGCACGTATTCCTTCTTATTTTCCGCTGTTTTAAAGCACCCATGGAAATTCTCGGCAGTTGGCTTTTTAGTTTTCTCGTCGTTAATCCTTTTTTTGTTCAAATCTTCCCAGTGATGTCCCTTCATCACATTTTTGCATTTTAGGAATATGAAAAAGTCTCAGAGGGCGAAAAAGGAGGATGATCAAGGATGTTGATTGAATGTTTTGCCAGAAACTGGCGAACAATCAAGGCTGAATGTGAAAGTGCATTGTCATGGTGAAGGATCCATCCATCATGTTCGGTTAAGAAAATATATTTTTGGAAGGTCTTCAAGTTTTATGCATTTAGTAGCTGCGAAACACAGAATTAAACACCAGGGTTCTACTGCTTTTTGCGAGACCGACACTACCATAGCGTCTTCCGACAACGAAGAGGCGTTGCAATACGAACAGTGCAAATCCACTATACTATATTCTTAGACTGGGGACCAGAATGTTTATTGGAGTTAACGGCCCAATTATTCCTCGATTTTAGTCGGGCAGATTTTCCTGACAGTATTCCTTTCACGTACTGGAGTTACACATGCTCCCTATTGGTGGACGCATGCTATTTTGATTCCAAACCAATAATTTTCCATTTGACGCAAAACAGATTTCAATCTAAACACTTTCACTGCAATGCTTAGAACAAATATCGAGGAAATCACTGGAAGTATTAATTCAACACAGTAATTCGGTAATTTAACATCGTGTTTTTTTAAATTTATGAAACTCAAACCTCATTTTCGTTATTTATGCAAGGATCAATAGGTATTCCATTCAAATCCCCATATAAAATTTAATGTATCAGCTAGTCTGAATCCGAAAGCCCAAATTTATATGAAAAGGCTGAGGGAGGGTCTGTGCACGGTTATCTACAACAATACCGCGCTAAGTCCGCCCAATTTTTATAAATGACAGATTATTTCATCTTGCCGTGGTACGGTACACTGCACAGTTATGTTCTCCAAGAACTAAGGGCAGAGATGAAGAGAAAGAGATAAGAGGTCAAGTGAGGATGAGACGTTGAGAAATGAGCAAAAAAACTCGATTCTTCTGGGTTCGGATAACGAGGCGTCCGTCTGAACGCATAGTGGCGACAAATCCCAGGCCGATGAGATTATCCCCTCCAAAGGAAACCGACGCGCCCAGGCCACCTCGTCGAAACTGCAAAAGATCAGTGGAAGGTCCCGGTGGGTTCCTGAGAGGAGCTTCGAGGAAGGCGGAGAGGGAAAAAGGATGTAGAAGGCAGGGTTTGTGTGTAAAAAGTAAATTGGGTAAACATTCATAGGGAAAATGCACACTGTGATATTCGATATCCTGGGTGCTAAAAGGCGACATTTGGAGAATTACTTCTATTAAGTAGCTTCGATGGAGCTACCTTTACTATACGCAACTGGTCGAAACTCGATTCTACAAAAATAATGCACAACTAGCATATATTTCCATTATTATCCTTTCTGATAGTGTCAAATGGTTGGCATGCAATAGGCTTCGTCATTTCTTAGGACCATTCCCTTTTCTTGGTTAACGGTAAATGAATTTTCATTATTACAACTGGATTTTAAGAACTTTCTATTGTAAAATGAACAAAGTATCTGATAAAGGCAGTAACCGGTAAAGCATCAATTTCCGGAACAAAATTTCCACTTAAAATAGCGTCACCAGATTTCTTGCGTGGCGTAGCACAGGTAACTGTTTCCAGCTGAAAAATTATGAAAAGTATTCATAATTTGTACATTTCCCATAACATTGGAAAATAAATTTTCCTGAACTAATGCAATTACTATCGAGGTAGAGCTTAACTAGTTCTGAATGGGAGAAAAATTAGCATTCATCGCTCGCATAATCAAGCAGAAAGCAAATTTTGTAAAAAGTTTTAATCCCAAAAAAATATATTGACGGAAATCCTCGACCTTGAGAATTTCTAACCACAAAAAAGAGTAATTTTCATTACGGCTGTGTCCTCATGTTGCTGTTTTAAGTCCTCAATATGCAGGAGACGATAGAAAATTTCTCATACTCTTTTAACAGTCAACACTGTGGATGTAAAAAACCCTTGAAAAGTTAATTGCATCGTTCAGTTATTTATGCATCCAAACATGTTTCAAGCTCTTAACGTCAGAACACAGGAAAATATTGATCCATTTATGGCCTGTCGTCGGAGCCAAAGAACGGTTCGACCGAAAACGCAGAGGTGGTCTTCCTAAAAAATAATGAAAAACTTTCGGGTAATCATTTAGGCATTCAAATCACCCAATCACGCAACAAGCCATTGCGGCATTGAGCAATTTCCTCACCTCTCACTGATTGGACCGCACCTTGAAAAACAAAACACCCTCCCCTTCACCCTATATCATCCTCACTCCCGTTCACCTCGAGGTCTCTCTTTTCCTCGCCGACAGAACCTCCCACACGCAATTGTAAAATATATAAGGAAACATGGACAGGATTTTTTTTACGGAAGCAGAAAATCTTCAATCTCGTTCCAGACACTTTCATCCGAGGAAAAAATATTAAATTTATCTCGGGGAAAGCATCGTGAGCGACACCGTGACGATTACCTTAGGAATGACTGAAATCATCGAGAGGCGTGTAATTGGCAGTCAATTTCTTCTTCCCATCTGAGACCTGCTTGGAATCTCATAATATTTTCTGAGTTCCTTTCAAAGGCGAGACTAACGGCCAATATAGGACTAGGACGTGAGTCAAAACTTTCATCATGCCTGCCATTTGAGCTGAACACATTACCAACACATTCGTGGAGAGAGTGAACGTTTATATCCGTTGAAAGAAGTTACGTATATGGGCGTAAAAAATTATTTATAAGATTCATTCCCGGGACATATTTCATGCAAGCCTGCTCTTATCCTTTCTGTGTATGTAAACCCTTCTCTCTGTTCAAAAATGTTGCTAAACTTTGAAAGACGTTTATCATGGAATACATGTGTACCTAGGTTGACTCATTACGAAACTTGCTCACGGGTTATCGAATATCGGGCCCGATTAACGCTACAGACACGATTATTACACCTATGTCGTGGAATAACGAATCGGCATTATATTTAAAGTAACGAAAATTTTGTTTAAGGCGAATGAGAACCTAAAAGATTATTATCAACAGTTAAAGTATATCGAGGTGATGAAACCTATGTCAGACGCAATAATAATATACGGGATTTGATTTCAATATTATTGTTAATAAACTTATCACGCCAAGAATGAAAGAATAAATACTTAATAAATAATGCCTAGTGATGAACATATAATTCTAGTTTAAATGGAATAAACCTAATTTGGAGTAACTATTTCATTTCTTTTCATTAATGTAAGCCAGCGCACGTATTAAAAAAATTATTTAACTATAAATATTAAATTCGCTCTTAAAATAAAGGCTCTTAAATCAAATTCTCCTCTTACGAAATCTCATATAGTATTGGAAGATTAAATAGTTATTATAATCATTCATACGGTGGAAAACAAACTGCATATAGTAATCCCGCGAGATGAATCTCCTCATAATAAATTTCAGTCAGACGCTTACTTTATATTTTTAATCGTTAATTTGACAATGTATTTTATAATTTTATTTCAAATATACAATATTTGTTCATTTTATTAGGCCAGAATTACTTTATTCATGCTTATGGTCTACAGTAGCGCAAAACAAGCACATTGGCTACAGTGAAGCAAAACTTAAGGGATACTTAAAACGTTAACTCCCCAATTCTACTGGGTGGAGGAATTAAAGGTTATCGAAGATATACCCGAATATTGAAGATTATGACCAAATAACCTGGCGTTTCAAAGTGTTTTATAAAGTGACAACAAATTCTCAGACGGCAATGTTTGATATATGTTTTTACCTACAAAATCTGTAAGACACTGATACATTATCATAAATCAAAATTCCATCAAAATATTTTCCCGACAACAAATCTACATCAGTCAAACGAATATCGGCATGAATTGAATTAGGTGTAAAAACTGACTAAATTCTAGCAAAAAGACTCACTATAATCATTTTATCCGACAATTAGTGTTCTGTATCCGATCAACCAGCTCCACATGGTGTTTGCTGGATAAGCTCGATTGCTTTAATTTTTTTCGTAAAAAATACCTTGTTCTATTTAAATATGAAATTATTCACGGTAATTAGGAAATATCCCACACCAGCCACAGTAATCAATCTGCAGATTGGTTTGGACGGTGGTAGAGGTAAACCTACACAATACTAATCCCTACGGTGAGTGTAACTCACACAAGGAATCCGGGTCCTTTTCCCGAACCGCCTGTAGTTTACCAGTGAAACCTGGCACCATAAAAATCACTTTGGAACCTCTTCTATGCGTCATTCATCATTATTTTCATAATAACACTGCAGGAAAACTCGAACCACATTTATTGCTACGAAATTTTTACAACAGCAGTGAATTTATTATACTACAAAGCAGTCAGTAAATTTTGGCAGAGAGGTTAGCTATTCTATGATTGTAACTTAAACATTGAGGACCTATTGGTCAACATACTGGGCAATTCTTTTCACATCATTAATTCCCATCTCGCCTTAAGAAGAGATAATGCCGCTCATCCAACAGGTAAGTTAAAACCTCTAACTTGCCGGCCACCTGAAATACTCTTAGATGACTTTTACCAAACCAGAAACTCCTGAAGATCTGTTGGGTGGAATCTGAGCAAAGAGACGCGCAAATGTATCTTTGTCATCACACAGAGCTTTCAAACTGAGTGGTACCCATACTTTAATTACTAGTTAAAATCAAACACCATGTCCTGAAATAATCCAACATGTTACTTTGAACAACAAATATTAATGCATCAGTCATTTATTATGAGATGCAAACAGACCCACTAAATATTTGCTTTGCTTCAAGTTTTTCTACTCGAAAACATATTGGAAAGATATCCGCCTATAATTTTAGAAAGAAGAATAACCATCGAGTTTCTGGCATTCATATTGAAAAATTCCAGTACTTATTTTTCTTTAAATTAGGTAAATTAGGTATTAGGTAAGGCTAAAGGAAATATTTGAAAATGATCATTATGACATTTTACTTAACGATTATCTACTTTAAGGGGAAAATGCAAAATGTATGTTATTGGATAACATTAGATATAAATTTTTTACTGACATGCTACCACAAAAATATGCAATTTTAAAAGAAAAACTCTCTAAATAGTGTAACGAATAATATCATCATATAGAATTAGGAAAATTCTAGATTCAATTATTTAGCATAATCATATCAGAATTATCATCTATACCATAATTGAGGTGTCGTAAATTTTCACGCATAAGTTTTATCCATTTAATACGTTGTTATGGAATACAAAAGAGTTCCTGGAAATGGAATCTCGTAATTTGAACATTAAACCTCAGCAGTGTAACATACTTTTGGAAAATTTTGGTCAAAATGAAATCTGTTTTTCTACTTCTGTTAATAATAATTTAAAATGAAAATTTCGTCAGAGGTTTATTACTTTTAATTAAGCCGTCGTTATCACAAAATCCCAATAGAATTAAGGCATGAGTAAAAAGAGAGGAACAATTGGGAAAAAGGACCATAGGATCTCAAAATGTGTATGTCCACGGAAAACACAAAATCGAATATATTTCATGAATTCATACGTTGGGTGAAAGTGCAACTATAGGATTTTGGACCTCATAAAACTGAGTTGAACGGCAATGAGAACGGTATTTGTCATAAAGAAATTTTAAAATGACACAGGCACCACAATGATCTTATCCCCGTTTCGCTAGGGAAGGAGATCGAGCTTTTCAAAGATATCTTCAAACGCTCAGTTGAAATCCTCCCCGAGGTTGACTATACAGTCTACACAATGCACGCGCGTATGTATGTGTTTGGTCGTATTTAAACGAAAGCGGTAGATCGGAAAAAAGGAGAAGCGCTTCTTTGGCGGTCTCTCTAGAGGCGCAGTTGCCAAATTTAAAATCCCCTATCTTCGGGCGAGAGGTGGAGCGGCGGGATCAAAGAGATGTAGTGGAGACGCAGTTGGGTGGTTGTGGGTGGGATACGATCGAGAAGACATGAAAGATGGTAGGAGGATCAAGGGCGGTGTGAAGGGAAACGATAAGTGTGGGAATATATCCCACTGATTATAAGAAAATTAAAAGATAAATTGAATATCGTGACGGAACGATTTGCCTACAAGTTATCTGACGCTGTAGCCTTACACGTCATTAAGTCTCAAAAATAGGCTTCAAAAGACCGATGAGAGATTTTGGAAAGTCCTTTTACCTATGATTCTTGAAATTTAATATGACTAAAGAAAACTCAAAAAGACTTATAAGTTCACAAAAATCCTCCTTGAAAAATTTTTAGTTGACATTCCCCTCGTGTCTTTTGTCCTTATCCTTAGAGGAAAATGTAGTAGGTATTCACCGCCACAGGCTTGCATTGATTTTTTTGCTTTTAAAATTAGACGTTAGGACTCACAAAATTTTTTCGCATAAGCTGACATTTCACCTAGCTTTTGTTATTGTCTTTCTATGACTCCTTTCATATTCGTAGGGAAGTGTATCTCGCTAAGATTCCGTAGGGCATGTACCTGTAGTTTTCACGATTTGCCTTATTTTCATCGGTTCATAGAAATATACTGCAAATAAAAAATAAGAGAAACGTAATTATAGATATTGCGCGCTTGGTTTGTAATTAGCCCTGCAAAACACCCTAGAGGTGGATGTAGGGCACCACCATATAGAATGTACTGTGTGCACAACGTATTACTCCCGTGAGAGTCAAATCCTTCTAGAATTCTATCTTATATTTTACAATTAATTTTGTCTTTAAATATTTTTCGAGAAAGCATAATCACTTAATGAAGACAACTATTCTACTTTACGTTATAATTAGGATAAAATGTTCTTTTGGAAAATATTCTAATTTTGACACTCAAATCAAAGATCGAGGAACAAACTGAACCAGTTGCTGGAGGAATATAAGTAATTAAACGGGAACTATTTCTTAGCCGAACGTCCCAAGTATGCTGTAAAAACGAATTCTGCTTCATTATCAACGCATCTGTTGATAAATATATATAGTTTTGTTGCGTATTTGTAGCTAAAATTCTAAAAGCTGCAATGAATAATGTAAGCAGTATTATTTAAAGCACAATGCTATCCTGGGAATAGGGATCGTGTAGAAATATGGGAATAAATATGAACTGAAGAGTAGAAATATGTAAGAATTAGACAATATGATAAAACTCTTAGTAATTCCCTGGTAATTCGATTAGGTATTTCGAAATTTAAAAATAAGTGAAAACTCCTTGTAAATTTATTCATGTCCTTTGCAATGCGTTAAAGAGACATCCATCCACGGTTCGAGCATTGATGGAACATGGTTCGATCTAAGATTACTGTCACCATGATCGATTGATTAACTACACTTTTTTCTTTATAAGCCTGCTTAAAATACTGAAAAATGAACACATTTTCACATAAGGTCTGGAACCTCCCTTAGAAGTTAATATATAGAATATTTAACTTAAATTTTCGGGATTGCCCTATGTTACACTATGAGGAACTATCCAGCAAATGAGACGTGGTGCTCGATGGAGTGAGTGTTGGTGCGACAAAGAGGGATAAGGGAATAAACCAAAGAAGCTTACTTTTGTTAAATCCCAACGCATTGTATGGTATCTTTATGCAGATGCTACGTATGTCGCTCCTTAGGGGTCTTTCTGAGAATAATATTTTTTAGAAAGACCTAATTATCCAAAACTACATTATCACGCCGTAGGCGTAATTTAGTGCTACATGATTAAAAAGAAATAAAAGTATTTTATACAAGGTTAAGCGGTATACACGGCAAAGCTAGATTTTATAGCATAGTGATTATATTTTCTTAAAATTAGTTATTTAAATTAAATGAATCCATGAAAACCTCTGAAAATTAATTTTTCCACCAAGTTCTTTTTTTACAAAACCTTGTATGTCTCATTCTAATATGGGCATGGAAAAATCGGTAATGTTACATTAATTAATTTATGCTGATAACGATCAATCTATAAAAAGATTAAGCAATTAAGATATAGAGATAATTATTAAGACTTCATCGTCAGAGTGAGTGTATTTTTTATCTATTTAGATTCAATTGTTGGAGTACATCTAGAGCAATCAGCTTAGCTTTTGGCAAGGAGAAACATTCGGTGGAATCGCTTCAACTACAAGCTCTAATTTTTTATAGTCATTTCATCATCTAACTATTAAATCAGGTATATGAAGATTTTTATTTACATATTACCCCCTAGTTAAGTCAATGACGGACTCATCTTGCTGCATGAATGTTTAGTCTCTCTTTTTCCATTTGAAATCAAACATAAGAACAATATTATTTCTCCTTAGTTTTGACACTTCACAAGATTGTATGATTGCATGTTCCTATTTTCCTACATCCTTTTTCACTAACATTCCGACATCCCTAATTTCCAATATCCCTCATTTTCTATTACCAAATACTTAAGTGCATGTTCTATCATTGTCGCACCTGTCTCTTCCTGCAGTTTAAAGTCCCATTTTAGCGTAAGAAATGAAAATGTTTTGACAACGTCATCTCTTCAGGAAAATGATAACAAGAAAGGGAACCCTAAACGAAGAAGAACCTCGAAGAGCGAGAGAGGAAGGAAATCCTAGTTTCGAAAAGGAAACTGGAAGCGGACGGTGAGGGGAGCATTTAAAGAGGATTTTGGTGGTCTGAGAGCGATGTGGAAGGAGGAGGACTGGGGTGATGGTCCACAGAGTGCCTGGCGGGCGAGATGGAGATGGGATAAGGGGCAGCAGGTTAAGCGTGACCAATAGACGGGGAACCCCCGCTGCGGACTCGAGAGCTCCGACCGTTTCACCTCAGCACTCATTCTCCCTCCAGTCCCTCCTCAACCATCCGCCGCCGCCACCACCGCCGCCGCCGCGACCCCTCGCCCTCCCTACTCACCACCCTCCCCTAAAACCTCTCACACCACCATCGGCCTTAAATCCATGGCTTTCCGCCTCCCGCTCCTCGTCCAGCTTCGCACCCCTTTCCCCTCGACCGCTTCATTCAGTCGATGTCTCATCCCCACGCTGATCCCTCCAAAGCAGTCTAACCGCGCCCCCCCTCGAAATATATCCCGTGCCCACACCCCTTCACCACATCCTCGCCTTCGAAGACTCTCCCCTTCCATTTCGATGTCCCACTCCTCGGTACAACTCACACAAACGCCGAAATCACTCCAACTCCCCTTCTACCAAACCATTTCTTTCCGAAGATCCTCACTCTCCCAAAGCTGCCACTCTAAAGGAGAAAAAATCCCCATTCGCTCTCTTTCTCTCGCTCCCTTTCTTCCTTCCCATGCATTGCCTGACCCTTTAGCGCGGGAGAAGAAAAAAAAGCGGAGCCTTCCACACAGGTAGCAGACAACGCACACCTCTCTACCCACGCCCTCGCCCGACCTCCTCTCATCTCCTCCTAAGGACTCTCTCCCTTCCACTTCCACGCTCATTACGTCTATCGGACGTCTATCCCTCTCCTCCTCCATCTATCAGAACTCGAAAGTGGCCCAACTATCTTTCTCGCTTTGTATTCCTTTCCGCTTGCCATTCAGTAAGTGCCTCCATCACGTACCCGTTCCCGCATCAACACTTACCCCATTTGGCCGTCGTTATTAGGGTCCTCTAGAAGCTTTGGGGCCCCAAGAGATAGCGCCGTCGACCGACGTACTCGTATATGTGCATCAAAAGGATATCACATTGTCCATGCACTGCTTATTCATTCTGACAAACAGGTATCGAGAAGCACCACCAAATACAATCTCTCACACAGGGGACCATAGTTCGATTCCTGAAAGTAGCTCGATGGTGCTGCGCTTGAGTCCATGTTGTATTTGTGATGCGTCGATATCTCTATAATGTTAAGAAGCCGCTCGTCGATAAAAGTGTTCAATTAGTCAAGGAGACTACGGTGAAGGTTAGCATAAAGCTGACACCAGATATAACGTCATTCCATGTTTCTGTATCACTTTTCCTCGATTTCAACAGTTAATCCCTTCAAGCCAGATTGGTCAAGCAACTCCCCTATTTAACTAAATCTACCTTAGTTTCCTGTATTCAGTGTATGTGTCTATAGTTCGTGGGGTTCGATGGAATGCCATTCTCTCTTAAAGAAAAGGGTATGGGATTAGATTACCCGATAACTCTAGTAGGATTCCACGCCGCCATGGTGATCGGTTGGAGAATGATAGGAGACCCAATTAGTAGGACTTAACCTGACTTCTCTGGTTTGATACGTGCACAACCAATCCGAACTCGTATACACATGATGTCCCACACTTATAGGGGTAATTTAAACTTAAGTATGCCGCAAAGAAAGTTGTAAAATTTGAATACTGTTCTTCTCATTATGCCTCACTATAACGAGCAATCAATTTCAAGGCTCCCCTCACTGTTGCGGAGAGGTAATCTGTTTGCCTGACATTTAAGTTGGGGGTTTCAGGCAGATTATGGCAACATATGGCCTGACACATCGGGGTAAAAAATACATCCGCATTTTGTGCCTGTGACCTGTCGTGGGCGAGACGATTTGATAGGGATGCGGTCACTTGCAAGGAAACTATGCTCACCTAATATTTTGATCGTATAGGGCATAACCTAATTGTTACCTAGATAACTTTCCAATGGTTGGTTTCTCTTCGTAGTTTGTTTCTTTTTTTGTCACTGACCATTCGCTATGTTGTTTCCAGCGTAAGTTTATAGACGTTGGAGGAAAGGTGGTAATTACCTTGCAAATCCCACAACAAATTACTTTCCCGCCCAAAATCTCATTCAATCAATTTAAATAAAAGTAATTCAAATATGATCTTAACTTAAAGGTCAGATAAAAATACTGCGCCCTGTAAAAAACCGTTACTCTCATGAATGCAATGTTATAGGCATGAGATATCATTATATTTTTGGAAATGACTCATGAAGTTTTCGCGAAATTATTATAATCATACTGGCGTGATGAAGCAGAATAATGGTAAAAAATACCATCGTATGTTTACATTAACCTTTTTAACATTCAAACAATCCGTATTCTATTCTTCAATTCGAAGGTTTTAACGTAAATTTATCCTAATAAAGGCGCTTCTATCATGAGTCAATATAGTTTTCAACTTTTTTAATGATCCCGAGTAAGCAGTTTAGGAAAATTTATTCGTTACTCCCGGAATCTATAAACAATGAAAATTCAAACCCGACAGTTATTCTTTCTAATCATTTTTTGGCTTTGGTTTAATTTTATAATAATAAAAATGCCTACCAACGCAATAATACTCTCATAATCTCTAATAATAACTACATACTAGTTCTGATTGTCATGTGCCCGTTTTCTTCCTTTCTCACTTGCTATCTAGCTATTCTCCTTTCGTGTTATGCATCGCTTGACACATACCAAAAACTCTCCAAACTATATATTTATTGCTTTTCGTTCAGGAACTTAATTTTCTCAACACCAATCTACTCTTCCCTATATGGCTAAAGGAGCATATCAAGTGCATCTTCATACATATCGAAATACCGGAATCTTTACGCCAAAGGGGACGCAAGATATGAGCTAAGGTGATAAATCATCAGTTTTAATCGATGTTTTTTTAAAAAATATCGCTCACCTCCAGTTACTGTCAATATTTTCTCATAATTATTTTTACCGGATTCTTCGACCAATTCTTCACGATAGGGGCCAAACTTCTCCAATACTTCTCCTCCCCTCCCACCCAACCGCAGGACTCTCCCTACCTCTACCCAGTCACAACCCTTGCCTCAACTTCCCCCAGTTCCCCTCGAATCCCTCATCACTCCTCCTTCTCCGCCCCTCAACCCCCGCCCATCCCGCACACCTTTCTTCCCTTTGCGCCAACGAGCCTCCGTCCCTCCCGCCGGCCCTTCCCTCCTACCTCAGTCGCCTCGCTGTCCGGCTATGCACACAGTCCGCAGCGGGTGGTGGAGTGGCTGAGGGCCTTTTCCCCTTTCATCTCGCCGCCGCTAAGGAGGCTGTAGAGACAGGGTGGTGGTGGGGAGGTCTAGGGATGGCGGGGGGTCCACCGTGGAGAGGAGGGGCAGCAGGGTTGGGGGAACAGGAGGAGTGTTTGAGTTTAGGGAGCGAAGGGGGGGGACGGTCCTCCTGGGGGGAGAAATGAAGGTGGTAGATAGGGACGGGAGGGGGAGGGAGCGACTTTATTTTTTTAATAAGGTGTGTTGAGAGAAGGGGAGTGAGAAAAGGAGGGAATAGTCGGTCCTCGGGACGAGTAGAATGGGCAGTAGGGGTGGGAAGCGTCGAATGAGTTGAGACAAAGAGAGCCGATGCGAAGGGGGAAGGGTTGAGGGAGGTATGATGGTGGGAGGGGGTGGTTGAGGAAGCAGAACGAGAAGGAATCATAGGGAGAATGAGTATTTGGGAGGGGCAGGGAGAGAGTGAGAGGATGAGATTAGTGGGATGGGAGAGGTGCGTATGGGCCAGAAGCGAAGGATAGAGAAAAATGAAAGAAGATAACGCTAAAACTATGATAAAGATGAAAATAATTTGCGTAGAAACTCAGCCAAAGACCACCTTCACACAAAGGCGTAACGCGGTTCCCCGAAAGAAATTCAGTATCTAAAAGTTTTCCGATGGGATAGAGAGTATATAGAGAGAAAGAGCATTGTGAGACAAAATGCAGCAACTGATTTCTGATTTCAATGCCACTCATTATCCGTTATTTCTTACAGCAATAGTATTACATGCTACACTAAAAAAGCTTGGAAAATAAAACCAACATCCACTGAATGTTTGGTAACTTTTAATATTTGAATTTGAATGCGTAGGAAATGTTTTGGCAAAGTATTTGTTGTAACAATATGGCTTCCTTAAAAGAGTTGAATGCGTAGCTTACGGATGAAACGAAGTCCGTAAACTCATGTTCTACTCCGCGCATATATCGGAGTGTTTAAAAAATATTAAAACTTTTTTATAATGATTACAGTAACGATCTTTGGGCTTAATTGGAGTTCCTCATTCTCTATTCAAAAATGTTTATTTGTTGTGTTTTACAGTATTTCGATATATTTTTAGCGAGAAAAAATAAAATCAAACATGCGTTGTACTATCTACTCAATATTTTATTCTAAGACCATTCCAATAAAAATTTGAAGTACAGATAGATAAAATATAAGAAAATTTTCCCCGTAAAATATTGTTCACATTCTGAATTTATTATTTGCTAAATATTAACCTAAGTTTTTCTTCTTAATTTATATTTCCCAACAGGTAATTTGTTGATACATGATCAAATTCATCAATCTTAGGAAATCCTCTTCTTGAGTTCAATATTCAATATAAAAATTTTTAAAAACTGATTTCCAACACCACCGTGTAGGGAAAGAACGTCTTTCAGCGTCATTTTATAACGATAGAAGTCTTTCGTTACTCAGAGAAAATGCGAAATTAAATCGCGTCATCAAAAGTGATATTCCTAAAGAAAAGAGGGGAACCCACATTTCCTAAATGGCACTCGTATCTAGCAGGCACCTTTTATGCTCGTGCGACCGACGCCACTCAATTGTTTGAAAGGCGCCAAAGCCGCGCGTTCCGATGGATATCGCGGGATTTTGGACATGGACTTTCGCCGCGAGGGGTCTATCCTTTTCACCTCACATTCCCCATGTGCCTCGTCGGCCATTCCATATATCCATGAATCGCCCTGAGTCATTCATTTGCTCGGTGACGAGGCCTACCCATCAAATCGGCGATATGCTCTCGCCTCCCCCTTCAACCCTCATGATCTCTCCCTCCTCCTCTAACACACTCCTCTCACTCTTTCCGCCTCGCTCTCCGCGTATTTCCTTTGTCTTCGTCTTCCTTTTGTTTTCTTTTACTTATTTATTTCCTTTCAATCTCTCTCATATATATATCTATCTTCGTTTTTATTTCGTTTCAACGATGCCGCCTTTATTCTTTCCGCCGGCCGGATTTCATTTGTTTTTATCTTCGTTTTTTGTTTGTTATTTTAAATCTCTGTCATCATCATCTCCACCCTTTTTCTCATTTTGGGCTCTCTATATTTTCCTTTTATTGAGATACGTCCGTCCCTAAAGTCCACTCATTCAATTATTGATTTACGAAAGGCAGCGTCCGTTCTGACATATCCGGCCAAGGTGCAGCATTCCAAGGGGTCCTAAAGACTCGATGGTGATGGAAGGATACACGGTTCGATAAGCCAAAATCGATGGAAAGTAATATGAACTTCAGAGTGTGGCCAACGTTAATTTTCTGTGGAAGAATATATTTGCCTTAGAGTATTATGACATTTAAGTTACTAGTAATGTAAAGGTGTCTCTGGGTAATCATGTTATCTATAAGGATGTGAAAGTATCGTAACGGAAGGTACATAAATAAGAGTTTCCTTTCAAGCAATGTTAAGCCCTTTCTGAAATAAAAACGGAAAACATGTCAGAAAGGAACTTCCTTCTTTCTCTTTTCTGCTTGATTCCGGATCCTTACAAAAACTCTGGCGCACGACACCTTACATATTGAAATTAAAAGTGGCGTGATTAGTAGCACAGATAAGTATGACACCGTTTCATAGGTAGATGTGGTTGTATATTAATGATTTATGAATCTATTTTACTTCCATAGAAATATTTCTGTTGTCTTTAAGTACACAAAAGTGGGAAGCACAAGCTAAAAATGAAAAAGGAAGAAAATAACGAATAAATTGGTATTTTCCTAGAGTATGTAATGCTTATATCCTTCGGAGACCGTTACCAAGTCATGCATGTATTTTATGTATTCAGCTGCAGACGTTTCAGTGCCATCAAATAATTATAAACAAAAAATGTAAAAATTAACATCTGTCCTAATTAAAGTATTTCCGAGGTAAAAACTCAATAGAAGAATGGCTAAGACCAAATTTTTGTTGACCTAATGTCATAGGGCCGATTTCGTTTGGTAAACAACACCTGTCCCAATCCAGTAGGCAAAGGCTGGAACCCCGCCTCGGATATGGGTTTCGCGTTACCTGGGGTTGGAAAGAATTATGATTAGAGGAAGATTTAGATTCTCAAGGAAAAATTAGCCAACATATCAACCCAAAAAGCAACCAAAATTTTGAAAAGTGCCTCCTTTTATACTCCCAAATATTTGTGCTACTCTATCGCAAAAAGAAATAGAAAAGTATGAATTCATTTCAATAAAATATTTTTAATCCCATACATTAAAACATGCTTCTAAAAATATTTAGTTTTCCGGCGCCCCAACATAGCCACAAAAGTTCTAAATAACCAAAGAAATAAACGAATGATCTGAAAAAGTATGCTTTCAAGTCACAAATTGTTTTAAATTTGATTTAGATTTTGAAACCATTTTAAAATAGCGTAATGACATAATGTTTTCTGATTTTCAAGATAACAAACTTCCTTAGGAAGGGCAGGGCTTCCTTTGGGTTTCTGACAATAGAAGACGGAGTGGTCTATCACATAATGAGAGGTGGATGAACAATTTTATGTCTGTGAGGTATTGACTGCATAGTCGTAAATAGGCGTTCAGCTGAGAATATTCTACTAGTTAGTACATGCCGCAAAGACTTCATAAGTGAAAATATTATAATGTTATGTATTCCAAGTGGTTATTTCCAATCATTCATCTCATAAAACATGACGTAGAAGCTAATTAATCACTTCAATCGTAAATCATTTAAACACAATCAGCTCTGGAGGAATTACAGAATACTTCCCTCGATTTGGAAGTTTCAGCATTACGCCTTGGGTAGAAACTGTGGTTATCGAATGATCTAACGCTACGAAGAGATGACTAGATGGCTATCCACTATGAAATAGGATATGCTGGCGCCGGTACGTTTACCTCTGTTACCATTATTCAGTTCATCTAGAAAAATGTAGGACGATTTTGAGAAGGTATATTTACACATAGTTTCAGTATCAGATTCTAAAACATAATTAGCCCTTGTTAGAAACGAACGATTCACCTAATGCCCACCTAAAGGCTTCCCCACTTCACTTCACTTCGATAAGAAAGACAAAAGTATTAATATTATTACTAATTCATTGGATGATAGTTTTTGCGTGAAGTTTGAGCTGTACCTATAGTAAACGAATAATTATATTCTCTAAGTGATGACCTCACAATTAGTTGTATCCATATGTGATCCTATTATTGTAAAGGCAATAGAGATAAAGAAAGGAGACGAAGAAGACGAGGGATGGTAATAGTAAAGTATAATGTACAAGTGTGAAAGAGAAGAGTAATAGTCAGCGGAATAAAAAGGAATGGAAAAATATGTCATGAACGAGCAGATGGAGAAAACAGAAGAGGAAAGAGGACGCCAAAATTAGATACGAAAGAGAAGTTTGAGCAATTGAAGTGAGTTTACGCTATCGAGAAACAAAAAAATGATGAGTCGCATTATGGTCTCTTGACTCCACAAAGGATACCGATAAAAAATATATCCTGCCCCCCCCCACTCCACCTCCCCATCCCCCACCCCCCGAAGGCCCGCCGAAAGCCCCTCTACCATTTTTATATTCCATTCCCAAGCACCCGTTTCGCCTTGGCGCCATCATAACCGCTCCACCGCAAGCCGCCGCCACCGTCGCCTCCGAAACCGCCGCCGTCATCGGCAGCAGCCTCCTCCCCGCCAGCCGCCGACGCCGCCGCGCAAACCTCGAAATAATCCTCGCCCTCCGAAACCATAGGGGGGAGAAAATCATTCCATCCCAACTCCCCCACCCACACACGCATGCCCGAACGCCACGTAGTATCTTCTTAAGGTCTCCTCACATTTGACTCCACATCCCTCGTTCCAACTCATTTCCTTTACCCTCCTCCCGAACACAACATCCTGTTCCCTATTCATATCGCCCCTCCATCTTCGGTCCTTTTCCATCACAAATATTTGGACGGGATGCAAAACTTTTGGGATTCCCGCTCATTGAATGGGAGGCCCTCAGCGTTGTTAACCCCATCAGGTATAGTAAATTTAAATATACTGAAGTGGGGGATATTTTTATTGAAATCCAAAACGATGCTTATGAATATATATCCTCTCCGATAGCTAAAAACATCAAATACGAGATCAATGAATCCTAAAATCTTCATTTACAATTTGAATCGGTGAGGAAGTAGTTGAAAAAGAGATATGGCATACATTTTTCCGCGTTTGAAGTTTTCGTTTCACTGCCTCTTGAATTTAAGGAAACTACGTTTTCACAGGGGCTTTTTTCAACATAGCGTCCGACTGTAGGACCGCGCGAGACAATGCATAGCATGAAACCCTGGTACTTGCCTCCCGAAAGCGTACTGTTCGGTCGCATAATTCTCGATGCTCTGCGCTATGGAAATGTGAAACTCGAGATTCGTTGCAGAACATCGTAATTGCTCGCCGCTCTTACCATACAGATTAGAACCAGCTGTCGAGTTTTGAGAACTGACAGTCCTAAATAATGAAGTAAAATGAAGTGAATGTCTTCAAACTGTTAGATCACTTTGATATAGACTACCCATCTAATTTATTAACGAGGAATGTTTGCATTTAATTCCATCTCAATGATTAGGTATTTTACATATATATATGTGTGTGTATATATATATATATATATATATATATATATATTACTTTTTAAATTTTATTGTAGAATTCCTTTCTTCGCAGTACGTTTAATTTTAGTCCAAATTAAAGCCGCATATTTATCCCTTAACTTTTCTTTGTTGGATAGTTTTAAGAAGTTTGTATTAAATTCTTTTCCGGCCATTTTAAAATCATTCTATTACCCTATCCTATATTAGGAAACAAAGAGATACGAAGTCTCACAAAAAGAGTTATGAGGATCTATTCATAGATTTCAAAACACATCTGTTAAAGTGCTATGACTATTCATTAAATCGGATGACTTAATAAAAATATTGTTGGTGTCACAGTCGGTTCGTGTCAAGATCGCTATCACTTTATGGGTATAAAACCCTGCATTAATTCTTTAATATGAACTTCAATATCCTCGTTTTTTGATATAAAAACAAGCCAGTTCATTACGGCGAAATTCTAATCTATTCCAATTTTATATTTTTCGCGAGAGACTAACTACACTGCCACACATTTCTGAAAGCTAAGTTAAATTTTTCTTAGTATCCTAATCCGGCTTGAGCTGTCAGAAATATTTCAGTTAGCTTAAACTGTCACATAAACTAAGAAAAAATAAAGCTCTGAAGCAATGGATATAAATGCTCTCAATTCCCACAAGCTATATCGTTGATTATGCGTAAATATTTTATATGCCTTTACTTTATTCAATTTATTGAAGCATGTAATATCACCAACATAAGAGTTATTATGATTTGCTAAGGCGAGAATGCCACCACGTATGTCATTCGTGGCGGACACTCATTCCACAAACGTAAAGTACAGGCCTCTTATTAACAATGCGCTTTTGCCCTCTCCTTGTAGCGGGGAATGTTCCTTAAATCAGACCCGTCGCCTTCATCATCTCCCTCCCTCATCAGTTAACGGGCACTATCTCAAAAGCCTCCCCGCCCCACCGTAGCCCACAGTCTTCGACCGATTCCACACTCTTCCAAGCCGCCAACACAAAACCGCCCCACCCTTTTACGCCTTGAGTTACGGCTAATTAATGAAACGATTCCCAACATCCTTTTTGCTCGCCCGACCGGCCGCTCCCAGGCACTCTCACTGCCTTAGTTACGCCGCATCCGGGCGCCAGCCGGTCCCTCCACGCACGCCTTCAACTCCGACACCTTTCCAGCCGCACGCAGTTCTTGGGAAGAAATACTGGCGCCGGCGGCAAGAAGCGGTAGTGCACTCATTAAAAACGTTTCCTCGAGAGAGATTTTGGTGCAGTATAACGAGTAGAGCACAGCTGTCTCACGCTGCGTGGACGATACATAGGGAACGTTCTTCTTTGCTGCGGAAATTTTGAGGTCTCAATATAGAAAACTCTTACTTATCATTTTAGGCTAGGCCAAATGTGCTACAGATTGAGTGACTTCGTCGGAAAATGTCGCACGAGGAAGGAATAGCCGATTGTTTAAATGAGTGGGGCTACTTTTAAGTGTGGAGTAGGCGAGCCTTCCAACTCAGGTTAGTCGAAAGATCGAATATTCCAATGCTTTCGTAACACTCAATGGTAAAAAAACATAATTGTCAATCTGGTAAAATGTATGATATGGGAAATGCAAATGAAATAAATAGGCTTTCGTACACGTACACAGCGGCATACACTTTTACTCTGAAAAAAAATCATTATACTGGATTACAAAAAAGAGTGATTTTGGATATGAGTCAAAAATATACTTATATACAATGAATTTTCATTATAGTTTATGATGCCTAAGAGTACAGCAACTAGCATTGGCATTATGTAGCGACTAGCAATATGCACCTAAATACAAGGAAAATTTAATTGCCTTTATTTATTTATGTACCCTGCAAGCCACCGCTAGGGTGTGTGGCTGAGGGTGAATACATATCAGATTAATTTCTACCCGAACGTGACCCTACCGCGGTCGGGCAATGTTATGATCCCTTAGCGTTCGTGGAAAAAATTATATCTTAAATCTATCTGTTTTACACTTAATATCCCTAATTTTATTGACATAATTTCTCCTACCCTAGTACAATGTGGGTAATAATACATTTTCAGCATCACTGCTAAAGAGACGCCCTTCCAATTTATGCAAGAGCTTCAATCTGTAATTGAGTGATTCCCAGCCTAGATGAACTAATATTTTGGTTACGCTACTAAGTTTACCATAACAACGTTTTACAACTCTAGCTCCTCTACGCTGCACGTGACCCGATTCGGCAATTAATTCAACTTCTTCCTTCCGACGCAACACCTTCCGTTGCTAAGAACAGACTCTTGCTGATAAACTTCACCGATGGTGTAATAGACATTTTTAATTTTTAATGGAATTATTTGCCCTCTAAAAATTGACTTGTTATAAATTTCATTTAAACCTATAATTATTTATAGCCATCAGCAGAGGAAGAAATTGTAAAGTGGATGTTTATGGTCTACCTGCATGTATGGTCCAATAGCATTCTGACCATATTTCAACCAGGCTAGACTCAGAAATAGAGGTTACATACATATTTAATAATAAAAATGGTCAAACTTGTTGATTATGATATAAAATATCAATTAAAGTCGTACTTTGCTACTTTCTGCATAATATTCCAGCAGTTCCCTTTTAAAGTAGAAAAATTACAGATTTTAATGTATACTAATTTATTTTCAATTATATCACCAATTCTAGGGTTATGAAAGTGTTGCAGTGTAATAGATCAAAAAAGTATCAGGCTTTTTATCATCACATCGCCTAAAGCGGCTTTATCCTCACACATGCACAATTTCTACTACGAATAACCGTCTCATCTGAATAAGGTAAATTATCATGGAACGTATGTACCTTCCACTACGAACCAGCAAGGAAAATAACTGGTCATTCCGTTATCCTACCTTTTCTAACCATTTGAAAGTATAAAATAAAATGATACATGTACTCGAATTTAAATACTCCTATTAATTTCTACCATTTTGGTTTATTCTCATGTCGCTTCATTGCATGTTCTAAAGTTGTAATTAATAAATCAATTTTTAATTAACTTATTCAATGAAATAAAAGTATATTTATGCTAAAAATTTAAAAAGTGAAATTGAAATAAAAATAGTTTAAGGTGGCTAATTTCAAGAATATTATCTTTTATTTCTATATCCTTGATTCTTCTTTTACTTGTTAAGCATTTATGTCTGAGTTCTACGGTCTCCGGTGCTCAGAAATCCGACTGACACGCAGGGTCCAAACCAAGAAGAATGATTTTCGAGGCAGATCTATCCTACGGCAAAGTTCGTAACCACACGAAAACTATAGTTAGCACTGGCAAGGATCTCAAGCACAACTCCTGCACCCTACGAAGTTTTCCTCCGAGGAGAATGTGTGTCAAATCTGTTAGGCACTACCTCCAGAAGAAATCAGCCGTGGAGGACTTCAAACTTCGGCTGCTTGTAATACACAGGGATGCATTCGGTGAAAACAAACAGAACACTTTGTATTATGTACAAATTCTGTATCGTATTAACGTAATTATACATCCAGCTCATGACCCAGTTCCTACAACATTTAATTTTGCAGATACATATTATACGTGTAGAATTCATGCATGAAATGTTCATGCGTATTTAGAATAAAGTCTCATTTACAAAGGAAATACAATTTTGTTGTAAGACTCCAGGTGCCTCGAGGAAAAGACGGTGATGTGGAATGGGTCTCATTTGTAAGCGACTGAGGCTATGAAGTAATCTTTGCAGTAAAATCTAAATTGCATATGCCGCGAGGATAACATTTGACCTCCTCGGGACAACTCAAAAAAGAAGCGCGTCTTCTTAACTGATCGACGCGGGAAGCATCCAAGGTAGGGGAATGTGGTAGTGTGGTAGTGGCCCCGGACTAAGCTTGCAGTACCGAGGTGAAGAGAGATGGTGGAACGCAGACGCGAGAGAATTGAAGAGCATACGGGCAGACGTGGGAAATTGACGTCGGAATTCCACACGTTTTCATTGAGATAATCGTAGAAGTGAAATTATAGGGGCGTTATATAGAATCGCTACACTCCTTCAACTTTTAACGATGCGCATAAATACATTTGGGTGTAACGGCGCGAAACAGATGCGGTTACAAATGACCGTGAGACAGGTGTAACATAAAACTTGTGCATGTAATATGCATGGCTAACACACACGTAAACCTTAGAAAAGAAAGTCGTGTGCAAAGGTCATCTGAATAAGAGTGGTGTTTTTACTTCCCTTGACTAGCCTGTTCATCAGGTGAGTTTAGACAGGCTCTTTCAATGAAGGAGGAGGAATATTTTAAAGCCGCAAGTTGATATTTTAATTATTAAAAACTGATGAATTTTTCTTGATGAAATGAAGAAAATGTGGGAAAACAAGAACATATAAAAAGACTAATTTCATTCGGCGAGTCCAAAAGAAAAAGTGTCGTGGTTGTCGTTATACAATCAAATGTGGCACTGGTCTTCCATGAAAGCGTTCACATCTGTCTTCTATCATAAGTTTGATTATCAACCTAGTTTAACTCTGTTATTATTAGATGAAGTATTTCATAAATGTAAGAAATATAAATAAAGAGTAAACTCTCCGGTTACTTTATTTTTGGTTAATATCTCTCTTGGTTCGACATTATATCTGTGACATGGTTTGATTTAAATGGAGAAGCAATTATTTTTATGCACATGCTCTGGGAATTGTCCTCCTCATTTGCCATCCTGTAAGTAGATAGCAATAATCATGAAAAATAATCCAAACAGTGAGCAGTTTTGAGTTTGAAGCAGATGCACTACGCTTATTGCTATTCTCTTAGCGTAATTAATTAATCCCCTACGACAATACCTAAAGGTTTGGCCAACGACCTTGACATAAAGGCAATACGAAATATAATAAAAGCATAATCGGCATGCAAGATTTAAACATCCCAATTCCGAGGTAGACTCTAATAGTTTGGTAAAGCAAGTTTTCTGTAAGTACCTTCCCTTCACTTTTATAACATGTTAGCAGGTATTTCTATGTTATCACTGTGATAATAAAATGTAGCGCTTTCATGATCATAGAAGGGGAGAGGGACTTTGCTAATAAAATTCAGAAAAACTGAGTAATGATGCTTGGGGACTTGAACCTTTTTTAGAAAGATTTCCAAAAGTGACCTTCGTGCTGGCACTTAGAAGTAATCATTATATAATCTTTGGTTAGTAAAAATCTAATCGTATAACCAATTTACTCAAGATCCCGCAATCTGCCGCCATGGATTGTATTCGTGTTGCACAAAAACCAAAAATTACCCAGAACCTTTGGACTAAAGATATCACAACTTGGCTCCTATACCGAGTATTTTGCAGCACAAGAGTCAAAGAGATCAATATTGTATATCCTTCAATGATAAAAAACTAATGTTATCCTTGTACATGAGTTACCGTCTCTCTGCCATCGAAACTAAACTTTGTGACGCCAAACACATTGATGCGGCCGTAAACCCGACAAATTACCCATTGCCATTCGATTAGTACGTCCCAATTTTAAGGTGGAAGCTTAACTCGAAAGCGTAGCTTATGGCACCGAATACACTCCAGGTATGACCTGCTCACAGCCCACCTAAAGAAAACGCAAAGCAAGTAGGCCAACGAAGTGGTGAAGGAATGGCGGGGAAGGGGGAGGAGGGGGGCAGAATATTGGTAGGCACTTCGACCAAGCGCAGGGGTGTGGTCAGGAACGTCCGCCGTTGCCAGCGGACGCCGCACCCTATGTAAATATAAGACGAGTAAAAGAGAAAAAAAGTGCGGGCAGAAGGTGAGGGAGAAGGTAGAAAGAAGAAACATGAGCGGGAACGAGCCGGGGAGGGCGTCGGAGGAGGAAGCGGAGGCTGCGGGGTTGCTGGCGGCCGGGGAGTGGGCGAGCGGAAGCGGCAAGCTGCTGGGTAAGGGAGGAGGAAGAAGTGCGGAGAAGGGTGGAGGGGACGTTGAACGGGCGGAGGGACAAGAGACTGGCTCTCGGAATAAAAGGGCGATGAAAGGAGATGATGAAGAGATATAGCCCTTTTCACTTTCTCACTTCCTCCATCTCTCCACTCCCTCCAAGCTGAGTGGGACGGTGAACACGGGACTCATATACGAATGCTTTGAAAAGGAAAGGGTTGTGCCAAAAACCATCCACGCCTAAATCAAGAGAGGGAAGATGTTCGGTGAAAAATACACTCCTGTCGTCAAAACATAAGGAGGATTATTAATAACATATGAATCATACAGCGAATTACATCAAAGAAAAAATTTAATTTCGGCAAGGGCAGAGGAAATATTTGGGAAAAACCAATTGTGAAACGACCACTGAGACATAATTCGTTTCGCGGCATTGTAACAACAACCATAGGTTTCCTTCAAAAATCTGTCATCAAGTATGTAAGAGGTTCTTTTGCACGATAGATACTTCAGCTGTTTGAATTTAGCAGTAAAAAACGTTCAAATATATTCTGCAAAATGTTTGCATTTCTGTGGAATGACCTTTGGGCCAATTTAAGTAGGATAAATTTAGTTGAATTATACTGCAGTTTCCATTTATTTTTTTCATAGTTAAATTGAATGCAATATTTACTATTGAAAAAACTACAAAAACGGTTCCTAGATTTAAGGCGGAAGTTAAAGCATTAAAAGTTAAACTATGAAATAATTAAAACTAATTATGCTTACAAGTGGGACAAGGTAAAATTCACCCTAATTGCAACAACACCTTGTGCATACTAACAAAGTTTGTATGAACTAAAGTGTTTGCTCTTACAACACATTATGTACATCACACGATTAAAAATGTTTGAAAACTATAGTTTTTGCAAATATTACCATGTGATTATACAAATACATATCGTGGAAAAACTACTGAGTTTCATATGATGAGCCCAAAAAGTGTGGTGGTCCGAAGAATGGCATCTAAATAGTCTCCATCGGCTAAGTTTTATTTTCAGTAAATCCAGTGTCTAGTCTACTTTCCACCAAACATGAGAGGGCGACGGAAGAGATTTTCCTCTCGCGCGCAACGCGGCGTTAAAAGCAACGCCGTTGTGAAGCACTGCATGAAGATGAACGAGCGTACGCCCTGTGGTTCCTGTGGCAAAATCGGCAAGCGTTTAAACGCGCGTGGAGGGCATGGGGAGGCGAGATAACGTGTTGGAGGGTGGGGAGGAACGGAATTCCTCATTTGTGTCTTCTTTTTAGGACGGGGCAAGGCAGGCGGCTAAAACAAGAAGGGACGGACGGACAGAGAGAGATGCTAGACAACCTCAGCGGGATACCGTGTGGGCTGGGGACAGCGGGGGTCCCCGACTCTCCGGCTCCAAAAGACGACTCTCCCCTTCGAGGACGGCCCCCAGGAGTCATAGCGGCCGTCCCTGGGTGCCAAAATTTTTATTTTTTTCAAAATTCCTTCGGGACAAGTCTCATATCAGTGATCCAAGTTTAATCCATACGTATTCGAGTGTGTATTCCCAATAATCATGCGTATATCTGATCGATATTAGCCAAGTTTGTCAATAATATTTAAACAATTGAGTCTCACAGCATCACTTCAAATGCCAGCATTGAATGGATTTTACCGTGGTGTTGAAACCCAGTAATGGTGAAGCGAACGTTTCTTCGGTCACGTTTTATTCCATTATTGGCTCAATTGTCAAAAATGATAATGCTAACCAGTACGCATTTTAAGAACCATTCTATGAATGTACCCTGGAACGTAGCCAAAATGACAGAGTGAGAAAAAATAAATGAATCATACAGATTTATCTCATCTGAAAGCCACCACCATAGGTGTTTTAAGTAAAAGGTTATACTTGCTAAATTTTCGAACTGACAAGGCAAAAGTATGGAAGAGGAATTTGCAACAAAAATCAATTGAAAATTTAAACATTCTTTTATTGATACGCTGGTTAGTGGGTTTGATAAATAGTTGCGTGGAGGCTACATTTTAGTATTCCAATGCGTGAAAGACAGAACTATAGTATATGCATCAGGGATTATAATGACCATTTAGGCACAGATTAAGCTACACCTACGAAATAAAGCGTAAGAGAACTTCATGCTTATTGCCAAGATTAATGAAATATTATTGGGAATGTGTTATTAAATATCAAATATATATTGTCTAAAAGTTGGAATTCAAGGTATAAAATTCGATGGAAAGAATGTATCTACAGTTATTAGATGCTACAATAGCATTCCTTCAATCATTTCAAGATTAAAGTAACCTGCTCTTTAAAATGCCACCACATAGTGAAAGCTTTACGAAAAATATTTATCGTCTTATTTTATTTATAGTGCTTAGTGGAAGACAATCCTTCGAAAGAATGATTTAATATTATATACCAATAAAGAACTCATCTCTTTCCTTTATTTAGGGTAATTTTCTTGGCCTATTTACAAGGAAGCAACTTTTCATATAACAGCACTAGTATATTCATTTAAATTCAAAAGTTTGCTAAGTTGATTCGGAAACAACATGAATAAAAAAATTAAAATATATTATCACATTTGGATCGATGTGCTAATGTTCTATTGTATTGCATGTACTGTCAACTAAATATTACAATTTTTATGCGATTTCTATAACAGTATATAGTCGGCATGGGAATTAAATTAACGCAATTATTCGATTATAGATTGACAAGATAGAATATATTAATCATGCCTACAAATACATGAAAGGGAAAGTCAAATTTATGAAGGTCAGTAATTTCTAAGATCGAAACTGTCCCATTGTCTAAAGAACAAGTGGAGAAACGAAACGACAAAAGAAGAACCGTGGCCCGAACAATGCATGGCACAGGAAAAATGAAATTATGTGCACACGGAAAGCAGGAAACAGACCTATTTTAACTCCGTTTCTTGTGTTTGACGGCCCGTGAAGCGATCATTTCTCACACGACCTTACGCTTTTGCAAGAAAGTTACGCGCACGGAACAACTTGCAGGAAATAGGTGTTGGAACTAGCAAAAAACAACAAACTATTGAGACGGGCACTCAAGATTTCTCTTTCAATTAGTGTATTTCATCCTTCCGTCAATTTTTTATGCCCTCAAAAATTAAGCACGACTCCATTTGGGGATATTGGATTCCGCGAGTGATGTCGCCTGTTTGTTATCCGCGGGTTTTCCTTCCCTTCCACTTTTTCAGAGCGAAACGGAGGCATTACGATAGATTATCACGCAATCGGAAGTGAACAAAGTTGTGGAAAGAGCGTGAGGCCACTGTGAAGCCTTCAAGGAAGAGTCGAGGGGACGTTTGAGGAGGTAGAAGTGAGGGGTGGTTGAGGAGGGGCGGGAACCGATGGTTAACCGAAGCACCCAGAGGAGAGGCAAGTGGTCGATGGAGGCGCCGCTGAAGGATCCCTGGCGGCGGAGGGAGCGTGTTTTTACCCATCCAGGTTGCCGTAGAAGTGACGAAACGACACGCAAAGTGATGGAAATAAGTGCGATGGCGTGATGCCACGCTTACAAACGGAGCAACTACGTCACCACCGGAGAGCCACCAGTGAAACATCCGGTGGACGCAAATTGAGTGCGTCTCTAGATTGGCGGATACGATCATTATTGTTATTACCACCGTACCCCGCCCACCTGGAGAAGTTACTCGCACGAAATGGGTGAGAGAGGCTTGATGGCGGCTCTCCCAGTGTTGCTGTAAATCTTTTTTTTTAGGTAGAGTAACATGCGGACTGACAGCTTGGCGAATAAAGAATAGAACTTGCGAGAGGTGGAATCTCAATAAGCTCAACTACGTGAATCTCAAGCACAAAGAAAGAGTTATCTCTTTTGATGCTAGAATCAATTTAATAAATAATATGTTCCGTTCCCCATGTTGGTGATACAGTAGGTCCCGGGATCGATCCCGGGTACCACCTCAGGACACATTCCTCTTCAACCAAGCTGTGCGGTTTTTTGTTTACCAGATCTTATGGGAAACCATAGATGGCACAGGGAAAGGAAGTTCCAACGCCCAACCTGGTGCTTGAACTTCACACGCAGTCGAGTTTAGTATTGGATGAGCTCTATCCTTATGTGTGTGTGTGTGTGTGTACATGAACATACATATCTCAAAAATTAGTAAAAGTATGACGAATTGCATGTGATTCATTTCGAAATCACGCTCATTACTCCCACATACCAAATCCACGAGATTCAAAGAGGTAACTTTTGGAACTACCTGCACGAATTTATGAATAAAAAATATTTCTAATAATTTCAAATTTAATGAGTAATTTCGTAGTTCCGTTTGCCCCCCACTTGTTTGCAATCATAGATAAGCCAATGCCTTTCTATCAATGTGTTCATTAACGAGCACAAATTTTCCGCATCACGAATGTTTCAGTAGCATAAAATATTTTTAAAAAATATCAATGCCCTTAATCGGTTAGTTCAACCGTTCAGCACCTCTGTCTATGTAATTCCATGTAAACCACCACACGAGCGAGAGCTACGGATATTTATCATTATGTATTAGCAGGTATCTTCATTTTGATGCAACCATTTCAGAGAGTAAAAATCATTCGCCTTGACCGGGATTCGAACCCGGATCCCTCGATATCCGGCCGAGTGCTTTAACCAATTAAGCTACCGAGACGTCCTATTACACTTTGAAATTTTGGGGGCTTTAAAGGAACAAGATGTTATGACGAAATACCGTACATACAATGTCACAAGCATTCGTAGTCGGGCGCGACGCGCCACAGTCCACGATGTTAGTAAAGCCAATTTCAAACACTTTTACAAACACACGCTGTTCATACCTTAGACAAATTTCAAGAAATATTACTGGATGAGTTTTTTTTGAGGGTATCTATAGATTTAACTAGAATTAGAACTTAAGAAATAATACACATTCAGCTGAACAATCATTCTATTTTCTTAGCAAAAACACCGCCATTGGCCATGTATTCCATGTATGAATATTGGAGAATTCAATCTTCTATTGACTATAAGCAAGAACTGAGGAACAATTTGCGTTTTTCTATACCTCTCGGTTAGTGAGTGATATCTTGCTTAATCCATGTGATTTAATCTGCCATTACAGCTTGGGTACCTGCATAAATCTGCAAAGCCGCTCTTGAGACTATATATTATTTATTGAATATATATAATTATGGTATGCGTACTCTATCACCAAGTCAATGAATTTAGCATCAATTTTCTCTGAAATATTTCCTAAAATCAGTGGAAATGACACCATGTAGTGTTTTAGCCATAGCTGGACCGTCGTGAGTATACTGCTTAAATGAGCAACCTTATGATTCACTAAATGAAGAACACAATGCACATTTCTACTGTTCTTAAAATTGAAAAACAATGAAAATATACATTGTGTTCTTCATTTAATGAACATGAACTTCCACAGAGTTGAGCCTGATACAATTGAATACAGCCTTATGATTTCTAGTAGAACGAATTTCACGAAGTTAGCTGAAATATAGTATTAAAATCGCTAAGTGACAACTATCTGCGTTAAAGATCGTACAATCTTCCGTACAACCTTAAAGCTTAAGATTAAAGGATTAGTTGTTACAAATAATATTCAAAACTCATTTTCATATTCCAGCTCTCTCCAAAGTGGAATAGTAGAAAGTGTATCATGAAAAAATGACTTCGTGATTTTATCTTAAATGTGCACTTTTAATGTTAAAATTATTTTCCTTATTTACTTGTTCGATTGAAATTTTGAAAAAAATAATGAATATATACATTTCAATAAATATATGTAAGGTCTGACCTGAAACAGGCAATACATTTATGCAAAATATGACGCATTGGAATTGATGGATTTCACAAGCTGGGCTGCAAATTTAATCGTGTAAGTGATAATGTTTCAGTAATTAATATCATTATTTTTTAAACCATTTTTTCCTATAATTATTATTGCATGTAACATTTGTTTTTTGTTAAACCTGTTATCATATATAATTATGTAACCCTCAAAAGAAGTGATATTAATGGATAATAGTCTGCTGGAAAATGAAGTTCATTGTGATTCGTGTTTTAGGGATTCAAAACATTTTGAATTAAAGGTTAAATAAAAAATGAATCATAATAGGCTTACTATTCTTAATAAATGACAATTCAATTTGATATTGCGTCTAAATGGCAGCCAATCCTCGTCCAAACAATAGTTAGCATAGACTACGTACCACTAACATACACATGCGATGGAAACCAATCTCCATACCTTAGATATAAAAAAGGAAAAGAGAGAATCAACATTTAATCCCCCCTCAGTTTTTACACACGGAAAAAGAGCAACGAATAGCAAAGCATTAGTCACTCCGACGTCTTCATTCCAGTTTGATAGGATTAATCGCCCACGACAGCCCTTCCATCGTTATCGAAATAATTACCAAGGACGATGAAGACTTAGATTAAAGCAAAGATACCAGAGAAACAAAGGAAATTAGCGTTCTATGGCGGACAAAATGAGATGTATCGACCGGTGTTCCAGTCCACCAGAGATTCACCCATCCCGAGGAGCCATGGGAGAGGTTGAGGAGGATAAGGGGGCGGGGGCGGCGGGAGCGAGGGAGAGAATGGAGTTTACACCAAATGCCATGCGCAATCGCCCGGTTTGGGTCTCTCTGGGAATAGGGTTATGACAGGTGTTGGACCGCCAATCTCACATCCGGTCCCGGGTGCGTGCGAAGGGCGCGTGAGACACGGTCGCCCCGGAGGCAGGGCCGCGATGCACCGATCACGCCAACGCGGTTGAAATTTCCAAACCACCATCCTGGCCCGCGGCCGCCTTCCCTCAACTTCCCTCTTCCTCTTGTTATCCCCCCTCTCACCCTTCCCATTTCCCCCTCCCATCCCCAGACCCCAATCCACTCTCCACTCCACCACGAGGGACATCCATCAGGTAAAACTGCCCGCAGGCGATCAGTACGTCATGAATATGACGATGAATGGGAAGCGAGTGGGTGGAAGGGAACAGTCCGTTGAGCTGTAGTAGGTTGAAACGAAAGTGAATGAGCGAACAAGGAGCGGATGAGAGGAGGGTGAAGAGAGGAAAGTGAAGAATTAAAAGAGTGATAAGCGAAGAGGAATATTTCTATCGGAAACGGAATTGAAGGAGTGAAGGGTTATTTTATTACACTAAGCAATAGCTAGTGCATAGTTGTTTTCCTCACCCCCAAACTACGGGAAGTTTGACGCTACTCTGATATGATGAAGTCAAAAACAATAATCGATAGGGGAAAATACCGGTATTGAAAGTTTTAAACACCTAATGTTTCCTACAAAACGAAAGAGCCCCTTAGAATTTCAGTGTGGTTTTATATTGCAAAATACGGTAATAATTAATCGGCCTGATATCTTTTAACGCTCTTTTCCTAATACTGTACGCATATTTCTCTCTCCAATAATAATGTTTACATAGTTCAATAGTTCAGCTAAGTACAACTTCAGCCGGGCACAAACGATGTTTATATATTACCAACACCAATCATTTCTTCGAAAGAAGAAATACGTATTTCAAAGTTAAAACTCACATTGTTCTTGAAATATGATATGCTTGCGAAATGTTTGAATATTTATGTGGTTTGAAATGCGATTTTTGTCGCATTAAATCTACAATGAGAATTTAGTAACTGATGAAACTCCAATGCACCTTAAACTTCCAGTTATTCTTTGTTGCCATGAGCTTTAAGTTTCCTGGCAAAAGTCATTCAACTCATTTTTAATCTCAGATTGGTTTAAAATTTGTAATCAGATATGCATAGCTCCCCCAAGCGCGGGATTCAAATATTGCGACAAAAACTATAAGAAATATCTTCCCTTTCAAAAAACTAGGATAACCATCGGGATTCCTTACATTTTCTCTCATTTCTAGACTTCCCTATGGATTTTTGAAATATGTATGTAATAACAGAAAGTATGTAAATTGAAGGGCTACACACGGTACAAAAACCACATAGGAAAACTAAGCGAAAAATCACCGGACACAATATTTTGGACTGGATAAATTCTTTATATGATGGTACATCCGTTTTATTATGAGGAAATGAGGTAAAATGGTCTTTCAGTCTCATAACAGACCAGGTGTAAATTTTTTAATGACAAAGAAGTCTTAAGTCGAGTTTAAACAATGCCTGCTGATTAGATCAACAAGCTAGAGAGATGACACAGTTTCAGGCGCAACATGGTGGAAATCCTTCATGATGAAAGAAGGGTCTTTACTTTTCCACATTGATTTTTTTTATTGCGGCCTAGATTTCGTTACAGCGTAACATCTTCTTACCTGAAGATGTGACTCTGTAACTAAACCTAGGTCGTGATAAAAAAATTCTATTTGGAACAGTTAAGTCTCTTCTTTCGTCATCAGTTAGAGAGATATGGAATGTCATAATAATAGATTAAAATGCTAGCCTTTTCCTCGATGAGTTCCAGGGCTCAAGGAAAAGAATCAAAAAAACTAGGATAGGCTTTCCCGACACAATACCGGTGACACATGGGCTTGGTCTTTGGAACTTTTCCTCGCAAGAGAGTCTTGCGCCACTAATTCTGATCTAATCCACAATTAACTATGAGGGTCAGTCGAATGAAAACCTAACGGACGAACATACTAGGCCAGTCCGCGGACCAGCAAGGGTATAACCCAGGAACTGCGTGCTCCTGTGAGTTGTCACTGTGCAGTTTTCCTACCACAGCGATGGCAGTATCGATATGTAACAACAGTGTAGCCACCAATCGCGTGGACTGTGCGTTATGGCGGGTGTTCGGTTTTCATTTGACTTTTTCTTATACAATGCCCCCTGTGCATGCACGATTAATACCCGCAGTCCTACCACCGCGCGCAATTTTTCTTTGGCGTGAAAAAATTCAATAACCGAAATAATGAAAAACTTTTTTGCAGTTTAATAAAAGAAGACTCATGAAAAAAATTAGGAGAAAGGAAGGTAAAATAAAGAATGCTGAGACAGAGAAAATAGGGGATATTTTGGAGCATTAAAGTGCGTTTGAGCAGCATCCATCCAGGCAGTCCATATGGGCTGTCATTATAAAAAAAGGGGCAGGCAGGCATGCATGTGATGGTCATTGGGCAAGCCGTCATATGGGTTCTGGGGTGGTATAGATAATGACGGGATGCGTTTCCGTTCCAATGGGTCAAATGCTTATTGAGTAACAGACTAAGAACACCATTTCAATTACCCGACATTTGAGATCCGTTAAAAATTGGGATAAAACATTGAGGAATTTGGTCAGTCTTATATGAGGAAACTTAGGAATATTTTACTACATTTTATGGCCATACAAATATACATAATTGGAAATTATCTGACGGTATGATGGTCATTATTTATGTGAAAGCGGTGTATAGTGTACGCCTCGTATTTCATCGATTTTTCACACGCTAAAGCAATCAAAATTATTATTTTCATTATTCATCTATCTTGTTCACCCTCAATCTATTGTCGTCAGAGGCCCGTTTCTCAGCTCCAGGTCAGTTGAGAAGTCACTTTAATTTACACATACAAAGTCTGCTGATGGCAAGGCTGACGGTAAGGAAATGTACTCTCGCTACACTCTTAGGTCGCAAGGCATGCAAATTAGAGCGTTTTTCACTACGTACAATTAACACTGTTCTCCGAAGACTTGTAAATTGATTTGTAGCTTAGAGAAACGACCACTAGATCTGACACTCATTTAGGTCAAATAGATAATTCCTCGTTGCAAATATTCTTAATAGAAGAAGCCATTAAAATTAGATTAATGAGGACGATAACTTTCAATTTAGCCTGAATTTCCAAGGTACTAACATCTTTGGCCAACAATGTGCATCTATTTGGCTAGCAGCAAAAAGCATTCGCAACAGGAATCACCCATGCTATTAAAAAGCATTAAAGCACGCTCCAAAGATGAAAAATTAGCCTGTGTAGCGGATTATTAACTTTGCGTGCGTATAGTGCCTGAGATTAGCCTAATGCTGGTTTCCGATTGCCCCCCCTTTATTGTGAAAGCTCAATTACCCTAATGGTTAGATCCTTGGATATCGCCTAGATAATCGGATAATATCTAGTGTTGGAGATCAAAGGCGTTTGTCTCGGAAACTTCAACGACCGCTGATGTATGTCGAGTATGGAACGGAATAAGGGAAGCAGAGAAGGAAATAAAAAGGTCGAAACCTACATAGGATAAAATTTAAATTTGAACAAGACTGTCAATACGAAGTACCATGGCGAATTGAAGGAAAATAATATAATTGTTGATATACGTTACTAACATAGGTTTTGTGAAAGGTATGGCGTTACCAAATTTCTAGCTAATTCAATGGAAAGGACTCATTATTCGTTTTTCTAAGATTTGATTTTTAAAGTAACTTCACATTTCAAGTTTCTGGGGTTTATTTATACACCATTCCTAGATGAAAAATTAAAAGAGGGAAGACAATTTCACATACATTCAACTATATAAACAGGGATGTTAAGAAGTCCCTTGATCCGCTTTCACTCTTTCGATTAGCATATCAGGATTTTGGATCAACATCACAAACCCATTGGACCAAATCTATCAAGCTAATTTAATTTTAGAAACTTTTACGAAAGTCGGCGCTGACAAGTTTATTTTACATAGTTCTCTAATGAAGGAATAGGTAAATTGTCGTCATTATTTGGGAGCGAGATTAAGATTATTGAGTCTTTTCTACCACCTAACCCCAAAAAGGAAGGAGAAATGAAAGGTATTTGATCTGTACACAGCTAGTATAACTCGAGCGACTATCACCGTTTTAAAATTCAGTATAAAAGTTCGATTTACGAGTACATAAAAATTTTGTCACGGACATTTAAGGAGGTTATGCTTAAAATCGACTTTTATAGAATATTTCGAATGGCCCTATAACTTTGCATTTCTCAAATGCGATTTGTAGTTAAAATAACCAAAACTAAATTTACGCGTGTGTGTATATAATTATATATATATATTGGGTCGTGGTAGGCCAGGGGGTAGAGCGTTGGACTACTGACCGAAGGACCGATTCGATTCCCGGAACAAGGCACTCTGGGCACCTGGAGCTCCACCCAAACTAAGTGATTTTTCGGTACCAGATCTTCCTGGGAAACCATAACCGGCACAGGGAAAGGAACTGGCCCCTCTACCCTGATGCGTGAATTTCACATGCCGTCGGGCTTAGTACTGGGTTAACTCTACCATCACCTACCGACCTTCGGGTTGAATACTGTGTTTATATACATATATTCATTCACATGGAAATAGATATAAAGAAAAGGGATAGGATCACATATCAAGGACGAACACAGTATCGGGACCCTGGGTTGCATAAAGCCCTCGCAAATATATAATATATGCATGTATACATCATACTTTACCACGGAATAATTTGTTTCTCACGACATAAATAAAATCTACTCATTTTAAAGCATGGGGGATTGACTCTAATAGAGACTGATGTGTCCGAAAGATAGGTTAAGATCTCATTGGGCTAGGCCGCCATCGAGGCTGCGGAACGTTATGTTGTGGTGGGTGGCGGATATAGTCAGGGAGCCTTGGGTGCAGGGAGTTCTCTTGTCCACGGCTTATCGGCTGATGTCCGTTGTCACCGGCGGTCTCTTTGTGGCTCAAGGAGATGTCGCAGCCAATGACGGGGAACCATTTGTAGCCACGGTCACAGGACACCTCGTCACGGTGAGAGGTGGGGTTACAACGAGGCAATGGAATTAGGGTCCCGTGTTTCTCAAGAACTGGATATGAGGTCAACTCTGTCCCTTCCCATACCCTTTGCCTCAGCCACTCTTCCCGAGCAGAATGAGTTTCCACTCTTTTATAAGATTACGTGTCACCAATTGAAACAGCAACTCGCCATATGATTTCCCTTTTGCTTAGCTCCAGTGCATAGGCAAAGGCATAATTATTTGCAGGATATTTTTGCCAAAAACATAGTTGTTTCACAAACTCCGTTAAAACCGATTAAAGCACCGAATACAGCATTTAAAAGGGAAAAATCGAACATGAAGCTTAATCATAATTCTTATAAGGCAGCGGCACAATATTTTCTGTAGGTAGCTATGCTGACAGATTAAATATAGGATTCAAATCTGTCTTAGTCATAGATGATATGGCGGAGACGATACGGAATTTTCAAGGTCAGTAAATAGTCAAGACCTCAAAAGTCGGAATAACTTTACCGTTCCCACGATTCATTTTGCTTTAATGAATTTTTCAATACTTATGTTCAATAGTTTTTAAATTAAAGAAACGAAGTTCTTAAATTATCCATAGTAACGCGAGAAAAAAGAGAAGACTACTAACCACTCCGCTATGATTCATATTTTGCTTGTTAATTTCGTGGAGTTGCAAGTTTTCCTAGACCAGATGTTCTGGAGACTGAAAATTTCAATTATACTATATACTGCTAATCAGATAGACACTTATCCTATCCAAAGATAGATATTTGGTAGAGAAAATTACGCGCAAAAATTGAATTTTCTTAAACCCTTTTCTTTGCTACATTTTCTGAAAACATATTAGAATGCACGTATAACAATTATAGCGGGAAGTATTGTATTCGAGAAAGTTATTGATTCAGAGTTTTCAATAAAAATCCACAGCCGCAGGTCAAGAAATATCGTCTTGATACTCTCCCCATTATTTTCTTCCTTATTTGTAGGTCTGTGCGCGTGATTTAGATTTTGTGGCCAGAATATTCCAAAAACTAATAAAGTGTTCAAACCAAACTGTTAATTGCACATAAATAACTGAAAAACATGTTTGTGAATTGGAAACCGGCTGATTAGTTTTTCCAAAATTAGGCTCGAACAAAAGAAGCTATAAATTTACAATTTTATCGAACTTTTAATTAAAACTTCAACATTTTCGGATCAGGATGAATTTAAGTTTCTCCTAATAATAGCTTATGCACGTCATATCCTTTTTTAAAAATTCAAGTATGACGATATTTTCAAGAATCCAATGTGCATTGAAGGCGGGACAAAATATACGAATCAAAGGTTTGAGAAGCAAACGTAAAAACAGCAATACTCAACATTAAGAAGCTCAGTCGAGATAAATCGAGAGAGGGAGAAAAAGAGAGAGACGGAGCTTGGAGAGTGAGAAATTTTGAGCTTGGTGAGAAAGAAAAAATATAGTATCCCAAGTCTTTGAGCGGACACATGACATATGCCCTCGTAAAGGGGTTTGATCGATTGAAGGCCGGAGTAAAGTCAACGACAAAAAAAATCAAGAGGATCGCCACCCAACGTTTTGTCCATCAGACCACATGCATTCTCCCACCTCGAACCCATCTCTCCCACTCCATCATCATGGAGGCAGAAGGCTTCTTCCCCCTCACCTCCCCGCAGAGCTGTCCCAATCCGACACTGTACCTGCCCATCACCTCGTCCCATCTGAAATCAGCGACTGTCATCCCGCACCAAAAGAATCCGCCCCCTTCCTCCGTGATCCTCTACTTACCTTCTGACCCCTTTCCTCTCTCTCTCTCTTTTGTTCCTCGCCTCATCCTCTCTACCACCTCTCTCACTCTCTCCGTCCCTCAGACTTTCGGTCCACCATCTCACCACAAACAAGCTCCCACTCACACCCCACTGACTCAAGCCTCCCTTTCTTTTCCTCTCTCCCAATGTCTGGCCGCAAAGGAGACGGGAGGGGGAGCGTGTCACGGCTGGTGTCGGCCGCGAACGGTGTGAAGAGGTACCTGACTGAGTGTCAGAGATACAATGGCTCTCGTTTTGTCTTCCGTGCACACATTGGTAGTAAGGTTACATACCAAGAGATATGAGCAATGGAAGGGGGACACTAAAACCGACTCAACGTCAGACTAACCTTTGCCTCACACTGTCCACAACTCACTTCGTCCATCCCTGGGTCCCACCACTGTCGGAGTTCGAGAAGACTTCACAGCGGATTTGGATAATTTTTAATCAATTGATAATGGTCCCGAAAAGAACAATGGTCTTCAATTTGTGGAACGAACGCGCTTAGAGACATATTTTCACATCGCTTTGATCAGAATTTGGTGAGACTAAATTTGGACCTCGCCACTATGAAGTAGAGAAGATTTGTCCAAAATATTTATGCTCCGTGTTCCATAACTCCGTTCAAAAACATATACAGACATCAGGCTTTAATGCAATTTTAATAAGAAACTATAAAATTTATTTAATTTGCATTTTTCCGAAAACAGCACTTCAACCATTACGCCAGATTCTTTTCATCTTTACATCTTTGCTAGGAATTATAGTTTTTTCGGTAGATGCTGAATCTCCATAACTGTTGCCGTTCTACCTTTAGTGGCCGTTGCAAAAAATCAATACATTTTTATTTTGAGGAATAAATATGAACATTGAATATGTTTACACTTATTTTAATGTAACTAAAAACTTAGAAAATTTAAATATGACACAAGATTCCAGCAATATACTCGATTAAAATATATAAACGTGGGGTGAGACAACTTATAACATAATACGAGGGTCATCCGGAAAGTAGTACCCGTTCGTGAAATAAAGACACAAAAGTAAATATTAACAAAATTAAAAAATTTTATTTGAAAGAGGATACTTTAAACTACTTCTCAACATAATCTCCAAGCAAATTAAGGCATTTGTCATAACGTGTGACAAGTTTCTGTATTCCTGCTGCATAGTCCTTCGCCGCCAGCTCATTGAGATACAGGGTCACTCCTTCTTTAAGTTCTTCATCGCTGTCAAATCTTTTTCCTGCCAAAAAGTCTTTAAGCTTTGTAAAGAGATGAAAATCTGAAGGGGCCAAGTCCGGGCTATACGGTGGATGGTCGAAAGTTTCCCATTTGAATTGCTGCAAAAGTTTTTGTGTTATCCCAGCTGCATGAGGCCTGGCATTGTCATGAACGAGAATGACACCAGTAGACAATAGACCTCGCCGCCGATTTTGTATTGCCCGCCGTAATTTCTTTAATGTTTCACAATACGCATTGGCATTAATAGTGTCTCCTCACAGATGTCATCAATTGTGACGCGCCGATCGTTCCTCACGAATTCGTCAACTGAGCTCACCAGTTGGTCTGTAATGACAGACGGTCTCCCCGAACGCTCATCGTCGTGTGTGTTCCCCCTCCCCATGTTGAAGTTGCGACACCACCGCCGAACAGACGACTCGTCCATTACATTGTCTCCATACACCTCCTTTAATTGGCGATGAATATCACATGGGCGAACGTTTCTTGCATTGAGGAATTTAATCACTGCCCTCACTTCACAACTGGCGGCGTTCTCAATTTTTTTAAACATTGTAAACAATCACAGAAACAACACAGGCAATGCTAGCGTCACGCAACTTGGCTCAGAGAAGGCAGACAAGCCACTGAAGCTATCTGACCTCGTCCAGCGGCTACTCGTGTCGTCAGCACTTCATGCGGCACGAACGGGTACTACTTTCCTGATGACCCTCGTACTAATTTTACGACTGCAAAGTAACTGTAGACATTTTCAGTTATCGAAATAGCAACCGCTCCTATTGATTGGATTAAGATCAAACCACTTGGAATAGGTGGGGGAGACGCTTAGCTTTCCGTAAATTTGGTCTTAGTGTTTTCCATGCTGTAGATGCGGCAGGACGTCAATTAATGTAAACCTCTGCGCGTCGACCGTGTCACGAAAAAAATGGAATCGACGATCGAGCAACGTTACGCGATTATATTAAGTTTTGTGTTAAACTGAAAAATTCTCTTGAGGAGATTAACAAAATGAATCGAGCGGCTTACGGGGACTCTGCTCTGTCCTACTCACAAGTTTTGAGGTGGTTAGAGGCCCTTAAGGAGGGTCGGGAAGAGGTTCAAGACAAACAACACTCTGGGCGGCCTTCAAGCAGCAAAACCGAGAAAAATGTGGCTCGTGTTCGACAATTGTGGACTCTGACCGTCGATTGAGTATCAAGATGGTTGGCAATGAACTGTACTTTTCCTCTACTATTGCGTTTTGCATTATTACTGATGGATATTACTGATTATATTTATGGATGAGTAAAGTGTGCGCTAAGTTCGTGCCCAAGGAGTTTGCCCCAACGCGCGACGAGTCTGCGAGTTCCTGGCCAAACATGAGGTGGCAACGCTGCCCGCTCCTCCTGTAGTCCTGAAGTCACCCCAGCAGACTTGTTTGTGTTCCCTCGGATTAAGACAGCCCTGAAAGGATCCCGTTTTTCGTCCATAGAAGAGATCTAATCAGCCGTGACGAAGACCTTGCGAGAGACTATCGAAGACGCCTTCCAACGGTACCGGTCATGACAGAGTTGCTGGAAAAATGTGTAGAGGCCCAAGGACGGTACTTTGAAAAATTTTAAGTGTTTTCGCAAATTATTTAAAATATAATAATTGCATTACTTTTGGAAAGCAAGTGCGTCGCGGTAGTCGAGGGGGTAGAGCGCTGGGTTACTGACCGGATAGCCCGGGTTTGATTCCCGGGCAAGCCACGGGCTAGCCACGCTGCAGCTCTACCCAAGCTGTGTGATTTTTCGGGTACCAGAACTTCCTGGGAAACCATAACCGGGACAGGGAAAGGAACTGACCCCCTCTACCCTGATATGTGACTTTCCTACGCCGTCGGGCTTAGTACTGGGTGAAACCTACCATCACCTACCAAGCCGACCTTTGGGCTGATTACTGTGCTTAAGGTTTTATTTTGGAAAGCACCCTGGACGTATACACTTAGCAGCTTAGGAAGGTTTGGTTGTCTGGCAAATTAAGTATGAGTACATTTGCGAATTTTAATTCTTTGTTTTCTAGAAATTCAAGAAAAATTATTTATTATGAAAATATTATGGAGGGATGTAATTGAAATGAAAAATTTATTAGAAAAAGGAAGTAAGTCTAATGGGATTCTCAGAAAGCAGAAGAAATGAGAGGCCGAGCGATTTTCGCTGTTGACTAGAGCTTTGGTTTAAATGGCCAAACGTTTATTAAAATAAAAATTGATATAGGTTGCAAATATTACTAAAAAATAACGTTTTGCGAATTGTGAACCAAAATGGACAGAGTTGCGAAAAGTAACGTCACAACTGTGACCACAACTATTATTTGGCGTTTGGTCAACATATAGTAAGTTCTGGGGAAAAAGTTTGGTGAGCAGAGATATAATTCTGGTTTATAATACGGGATTTTGACCGAGTGAAATTTTAAGTACAATATAAAACAAGATTGAGACAATCAGTCAGTCAATTAATTAAAAATATTTTTGAATGCTAAGTAATTCGAGTTAGAAATAATAAATTTGTATCATAATAAAATAATGTATTAGTATTTAGGTGCTAAGGTTAAGGTGCATTATATTAATCAACCTTAAAAAAAGTTTTTGATAACGGTGAAAATGAAGCACCATAGGCCAAACCCTGTTTGAGTGAAATTCACTTATATGAGTATACGGTGGGGGTCAGTTTCTTTCTCTTGCCGGTTTGAGGTCTCCTGCTAAGCGCTTGTATCCTTAAAATCGCACCATTTGTATTTTGTTGAAGTTGCCAAAGGTATCACGCAGATTTGAATTTGCAACTCTCCAGTCAGTGGCTGAATTCTGCACAAACTAGGTCAAAATAAACCCCTTAAGAAAACAATGACATATTGAAGAAATGTTTGCCTTAATAACAGATGAAACAATATGGATAGGTTTTGCGCAATATTTTCAGATAATATTACCACAGCATTGTTTTCTTTAAAAGCAGAACTGCGTTGTGATAAGGGTTCACGGAAATGCAAGAATTTATGATTGCTTTTTGATGGGGTTTGAGGAGATGATCTTTATAAATACTTGAAGAAAAAAATAATTAAGATTTTGAAATGGAATACCACGCATCATGCTAAATAAACATGTCTTTCATGGAAAGTGAATGGACGAAGTTTCAGGATATTGGGACGAGTAAGAGGGTAAGAAAAGGGTATGCCACCCAGAAAATAAGAAAAAATTGCTAAATAAAGTGGTGGAAGAGAGAACGTAATTGAGGATAATTATGAGAAAAATGAGAAGTTTGATGGAGGATAAGTTTACAATTTTTTGAAGGCGTAACAGAATGGCTAATTTTTGGCTATGAAATTAGGGAGGAGAGTATCGAAGCGAGAGTATTTTAGACACTATGACAGGGGTTAGAGATGGGGGTGCTAGAGACTGATCGTTAATATTATTTTAACACTAAATTTAACTTAGATTTTCTGAATTAATCTAATTAATATTCTCGTTAGAATTTACGTATTGTGTGGACAAAAATTTCATGGGATTGATTCGTTAAGCGGTTAATCATTTTCCGAGTTTTTATTCTCACAAGCGCAAAGAAATCTAACTCACGTTACGCGGTACACAAAGAATTTAGGTGTAGCTATATTATACAGAATTGTATTCTCATGGTTATACAAGATGAAATCATACTAGAGGCCACACAGTTAAAATGAAGGTAGTAAAAGAATGATGAATACGAAAGTTTATTTTCCAGTATCTGGCACTTCTCTCGAAGTGTTCGAATATGTAGTAAATTACTACATTCTAAGGTAAAATATTGGCCTATTTCACTGATAAAACGGCAAAAGAGGGAGTACTAAGGCTTAGTACTACCTCTCTAGGTAGGGTATGCTGTACTATTATTGTGAAAACTATAAAAAATGTTAATTTCACATGCAGGGGTTGCTATTTCGATAACTGAAAATGTCTACAGTTACTTTGCAGTCGTAAGATTAGTATTATGTTATAAGTTTTCTCACCCCACGTTTATATATTTTAATCGAGTATGTAGCTGGAATCTTGTGTCATATTTAAATGTTCTAAGTTTTTTGTTACATTAAAATTTGTGTAAACATATTCAATGCTCATATTTATTCCTCAAAATAAAAATATATTGATTTTTTGCAACGAAGGGAAACTCAATTGCATTACTTTTGGAACGCACTCTGTATATAAAAGAGTACGGAGAAAAACGAATAAGCATACAAGCTCTGTCCCAAAAATAAATTCTTTCCTGAAAATTTAAAGGTATAATAATCGAATTCCGTCTTGATGGCAAATCTGCAAATCTAAGAGTCCTTTATCCGCCAGCCTACCATTTTTCACCCCCAGTTGACATAGGGCGGAAGGTAGGGCAACTGCCACAACCATTAGATAATCCATGCACTAGAATATATATATATATATATATATATATATATATATATATATATATATATATATGATTTCTTCGAAGTAACACGGAAGTGTTGAATAAAAAACTTAGACAGCAACACACAGCACGAGAACACATAAAAAGAACACTCACAAAAATATCTTGATAATTTCGACGGGCTCGAACTCCGTCTTCTTCGGAAGATAAGATATGACCAGTCAGTATTCTTTATTCTGTATTGTGAGTGTTCTTTTTATGTGTTCTTGTGATGTGTGTTGCTGTCTAAGTATTATATATATATATATATATATATATATATATATATATATATATATATATATATATATATAATATAATAAATATAATAAATATATATATAATACATATATATATGTATTATGTATTTTTACAGGAACACTCGCACACATTGATGCATGATGTATATTAAATGCTTGTGTTAAAGAAAACTAAGTTATATTCGGGTGCTTAGATTCGATGTGGTTATGACTGTGTATTGTAAGAGGGTAAAATGAATACTTGAGTCTTTCGGTGATGGTGTCTCTCTTATTTTATCTTGGTGGATGAATCTACTAATATTATTTGGAGCCACAATAGTTTTTTCGGTCTTTTATGGTTTTACCCGATGAAACGTTGGGTATGGGTATAACACCAAAGTATTTAACATTTTCTGATATGGTTAATTCGGCTCAAACAATTTTATAATTAAGTCTTGCATTGCTCCTCTTTAATTTCCAAACTTTAGGGCTGTATATTTTCTGATATTTTATTTTAACTGACATTCCTTAAGCCATTCCAATTTCTGGTCTAAATTGCTATAGTAGCCTGCCATCTGCCACTGCCCTTGTTTCTCAATAAATCGCTCTGTCGACTGCAAATAACTTAAGGCTGTTGCTAACTCGTCAACGTAGGTCTTTAATGTATATCGAGAAAATTAGGGCCTTAAAAAATTTCCCTGCGACATTCCCGAAGTTACGCCTGCCTCTAATGAGCTCACTCCACCAGCGACTACTTTTATAGGAAAGAATTCCCTAAGCAAGTGGGTCACTTTCTCATTAATATCCTAATATCTTAGTTTCTGTCCCAATTTCTTGCCCATAACTTTGTCGGAGACTTTCTTGAAATCTACAAATATAGTATTCACTGGTGTATTTTTTGAATCTTTGATTTGGTAAATAAACAGATCCAATTGTATTGCCCAGGATGTGCTTTTCCTAAATCAAAGTTGGTTATGGTAGAGTATTGTTCCTACTGTCGAGAAAAGCCATTTGATTACCAACAATTATATGTCCTAAATTTAATAGGATATTGTTGTTACAAAAATTGGTCCGTAATTGCATTGGAATTACTACATTTTTATATTTCGGAGCTGTTTTTCTATTCCCTCCTGGGACAATGATATGTCATTCATGAGCTCTTTAGCTGTGTGGAGGACTTCGCTTTGTGCACTAATATTTTTGCTGCCGATTTTGTGACCGTTCACCCTTTAAGTCTATTTGATATTTTACTTTCCCGGTCTCTAATCCTAATAAAGTTTGCATATTATATTCATAAACCAATTTAAACATGAATTTACTTGACTCATCTAGAGTTTGCTATTCCTCATCGAAGACACGCCTTAGCGCGTATTTTGCTTTCAATAATCAGGGATCGAAACTTGGAGAGGACAACACTTAATTGATAATGCATAATAACCTCATTAAAACATCAAAACAGGTTACACCAATGGAGATATCCTCTACAACGTAGTGCAATAAAAGTGACAAATGAAAAACGTCCAACCGTTCTATCACAAGATACGATTATTGACAATATGAGAAGGAAAAAAAAGATTGAGGAAAATTAGAGGTGTTTGATACATATATTCCACCGCATTATCTTTAACCAAAATATTTATACACGAAATTTAACGCAATATGACTGTGCCTACTACATAACACGGGTCTATAGGTGAAGAGTATCTGTTTTCTTGAAGCGTATAAACATTGCAAAGCAGAAATTTCATAAGTTAAAAGTCATTCGCCTTGATTGGGATTCGAAACTGGATCCCTGGATATCAAAGGTGCTTCCTCTTAAGCTACCAAGGTTTCCAAATACCGTCACGGCATATCCCATAGCTTCTTTGAACTTGTCAATGATCAACACCTTTGTTTTAAAACGTTGGCTTTAGCCTCGCGGGCTTCGGCGTAACGCGCACGACTACGAATACTTGTGACATTCCATGTATGGTATTTCGTCATAACATCTTTTCCTCTAACGCCCCTAAATGTTAAATGTTCACGTTATGAGAACACCTTAGTAGCTTAATGGCCGAAGCACTCGGTACATCGAGGGATCCGGGTTAGAATACCGGTCAAGGCGAATGATATTTTACTCTTTGAAATGGTTGCAAACATTGCAATGTACATCAGCGTATTACTACGTTGAAGTTACTCTCGCAAAATCTCCCGCAGTTTCTTTGAATTGGCATAAACATCCTTCGCAGCCCATGAGGGGGGATTTATATTCAAGGCGAAGAATGTATATTCATAATACGACTGAATTTTCGGCTTAAAGGAGCCCCGCAAACTAGGTCTTACGAAGTGAGTCTCTTTAGTCTTAATTGAAATCAAGACTGTAGCCGTCGTAACTTCTATTCATCCGCACTAACAAGAGCAATCCTTGAGTGGTATTGCCATTGGGAGAAACCTATCTAATGGGGCAAGGTGTTTCAAGTTTGTTGTCCTGAGATGGGGAAGGGGAAAGGGTGAGCGAGAGAGTGTCAAGTAGCAACAAAGGGCGAAGCAAAGAAGCATCTCGTGCCACTGCGGGGAGCAGCACAATCGACCCCGGGGGATCACTCAAGGGGTCACGTGCCTTGGATGGCAGCTGCGGTGTCAACACGCAAGAGGGTCAGTTTGTCAGCCCCGTCATCCCCCCTTTGGCACCTAGTGCAAGGGCACACCATTTCTCCTGCCGCCTACCCCTGCACCCATTAAGCTCTGCGAATGAATACAAGAACACACCGAATCTAAAATTCCATACTTGAGTAAATAAACTGCGCCTGGAGCGAAAAGAATATTTCTCTTTGCACGACGGATTTTAGTTGCGAGAAGAAAAATTGAGGGAAAAAATCAAGGAAAGTCTTGCGAATTTATACGATGGTTGTACTTTCAAATTGTCTGTTAACTACATTTCATCCCATGGCATGTGGTGGAAAATTATAACCAAATGACCGAATGCATAATGGCAATACAGGTATGAATGAAAATGCTTTTTACATGAATATTCATCACGTTATTATTAACGTAACCGATTGTTCATCGATAAACAGTAAGAGTTTGCAACGGAATAATTCAAATATTTAGAGGAAACAAATTCAAAGGAAATAAAATAAACAATTATGTTTAATGCAATTTTGGTTTGTGAATTATTGATTTTCAACTGAATGTTTTTTTGCATTCACCTTGAAATTTTGTCAGCGGTTGATGACAATACTGGTAAAATGGAGAAGATAAACTATCTTCCATCAGCTTCTTTCTACTTTCCGACAACCCAAATCAAAGCTCTCGGCAATTATGAGGCAAGCACTTAGTAGAACATGAACGGTTATTTCAACATAATTTTCAGTTTCAAAAATGGAAAATGAAAGGAGTTCAACAAATGGTCGATGGGTACAAACCAATATGTTGCCACTGATATCGGGATCAACTATTCTGAAATGTTAACAAATCTCCCTTCATCATTTTATATATAAACAGTTCGGCGATCATTATGTAGTTCCACCAACCCTAATTTAAGTAATGTCTAAGTTATTACTTTCCAGTTGCAAAGATTCCAATGAGGTAAAAAGTCCGTTACCTCCTCTCGTTTCTCAGTGATGACCGTCGCTATCTACGAAGGGATAATTACCTGCTTCAATATTTCTCTTTTCTAGGCCTATCCCTTTCTCTGCCTCTCTTTTAGCCCGTTTCTTTCTCTCTCGGAACATTTCTCACCCACCCCTCTCACGAGCTGCTCTGCCCCGCCTTCGTTCACGGGAACCGTGCAGCAGCACGAGACGACGCGAGAGGAAAAGGGTGAGCACATTGGAACCGAAATGGGGAACTGCCGGAGCGACAAATCACTTGGCTTCCGGCCATCAAGCGTCGAGGGCGAAGGGATACAGCATAGACGGACATGGGGCAAAATGGGAGGGGAGAGGGGGACTTGGAGTGGGTATGGCGGTGTAAGGGTCGAAATGAATTCAAAGGGAGGAGGAGGATAATAACGGAACGGCATCCCGGAGAGAAACACGGAAAGAGGGAGATGAATTGCGACCGAAAGAGCCGGACGGCCCAGAAAGCTTGGGGTAGGTGACTAGCCGCGCGAGAGGTGGGGCGGCGACAGAGGGAGAGCGCGCGTTTGCGTGTGTGGGGGAGGGAAGCAGGCTGGGTGAAGAGGGGGAAAGGGAGCGAATGGCGAGGGAGGAGGGGGCGGAGTGGGACGGTAAGAGTGGGTACATTGGCATGACATTGGGTATCCACTCATGAGAGAAGGTCATTTACTGCCTTTAGGTCAGTCAGTGAATGGGAGTCGCTGGGGTAGCAGAATAAAGCCCCGCGCTGACGACCTTTTCCGTCGAAGCGGACGACAGTCCTATATCGTTAGGAATAGTGGGTTCAACAATGTTGCACACGCCCCGATCGAAAGCGTCTTTATCGATGGCATCGCTTATGGAGGGAATGGTATTGATTGCACTAGGGAGGAGGACCTCTAAGAAGAGAATGCGAGCGGTGGCGAGACCAGAGAGGGAGGAGCGTGAGAGAAATCGAGGATAAACAGGGAGGACCCTGGTGCCAAAAACCATTAAAAGGGGGGATGTTTTAGCTGCCGTACCGGCAGCAGATGTAATGACGGCGGGTTGTCTAGCATTTAAAGTGATGTAGGGTTTCAGTTACGTCTGGAGATTTATCGTTTGTTTGCTTTGCCATCTTTCGTCCTCAATAAGGAGACAGAGAGGAGACGTGAAAGACCACTGAAAGAACAATATCCTTCAGCCTCTCGGTAAAGTCAAATGGATGAGCTCAAACCGCTAAGTATGATTGGAACAGACGCGCGAGAGTTTGACAAGAGAAACCATCTACGCTGCCGAGGGATGATTTACTAATGATTATTCTAGAGAGCGATATGCGGAAGTACCATTTTTCATACTACGAAATATATTGATGCAATGATATTTTTTTCGAAATATCTCAACGCTATCCCGATATACCTAAAATGATAAATGTAATGGATACTACAGACATTCACTAAATTTCTTTTGGTTTTCAGTTTTCATATTGCATGTACTTGATAAAATATTACTTAAAATGGAATTGTATCTCGTAAGTGTACAAGACGATAGAATTTTAATACTTGGATTCATAGTGGAGTTTAAATGAGAAATAGTCCCAACTAAGTTGTAAAAATAAGATCATTAAATGCAATAAATGACTATTACACGTCACAAAACATGACAAAAGTTCCCAAATTCTCATATTTAATAAGTTAAAGTAACAACACTCAATAAGTAACGTTCAACAAATGGGTATAGAGAAAAATAAAAGATCCACGCTTAACATTTCTTCCATAGTATGTAAATACACTTTTTTTCAAGTTCGTCCGTATTTGTTTTTACAAGAACAAATTAAATTTTTTATTTACCTTATTCCATGATTTTCAGCTACTCCGACGCTCTAAGTAGCCCGACGATGTAAGTACTCCAGAGCACTATTCCCGCGGTTACTGCGAAAAGCCATTTTGGTGGGTCCATGGTGAAATTGGCGATTGATTCATGTAAACCAGTTCCCTGAGGAAAGGAATCTTAAATTAAAATCATTCAGACAACGAAATGTACACTTCTGTTGAAATATTAAATTGCGCCTGCTTATTTTACAGTTAAAATGATTGTCATATCCTTGAAAAGAGGTCGCGGTAGACCAGGGACTACTGACAGGAGTTCGAGTCCTGGGCAAGTTGTTCTGGACACTCTCAGCTCCACCCAAGGTATGTAATTTTTCGGGTACCAGCTCTTCCTGGGAACCATAAACGGCACAGGGTTGATTACCCAGTTAGGTCTTGTGTACTTGAAATATACTTGCTGTCAACCCAGAACTGACTAGCTTAGCAGGATCAGATTGATATTCTATTTCTAATATTCAATATATATACTACTATTGTTTATAATGAAGATCATACTACTATGGTATATAATGAATAACATCTGTAATTGTATTTTTATTGATATGTTCTGTTATATATTGTATATCATGAAGATTATTATTGTTGTAATTTTGAGATTTCAACATTTAAATATATAATCTGGATTTTAAAAATTACACGAAGTCATTACTAGCCCTCGTAGCCAGCTGGAAAGTTTATAAAGCCAGTCATGTTTTTTTAATGGTATTAAAATCACAAAACAGAAAATGATAGCCAGTAAAAATATAGATAATCAAAGGTCTGTTTTATTTGTGGCCCAAATAAAGTCCCGCTTACTCGAAGACACTGTTCGTGCATCCATTAAAAACTATGATGAGTATTTGAGGATTGAATGGTTCAGAGCTATGGCGTTAGGGAGTTCTCATTGTTCATGGAAATGAACTCTCAGCATTTACAGCCATTTTTAATCCTTCTACAGTAATTTACGACAATCCTAGTTCAATATTTATTCATAGTTGATCTCATGTCTCTCTCATTGAGCGAAACTTCCTAAGAGAACAGCTGTGACCAAAGACTACTGCTATCTAGAAAGAAACAATAATGATATTCTTATAATATGAATGACGAGGTTATAATTCACTATCGAAGGTACTTCTAAACATTTCGATCGTGCCCTCACCCTGAGTTCCAATTTGACTCATTGCCAATTTTTGGTTAGAGAAATGCATGATATCATGGTTCCATTGCAGAATACACAACAAGGTTCTACCGTTTCTGTCTCGTTGAAAAGGTAAGCGACCGAAAACTAGAAGAACGCCAGGGCTTCTGAGATGTAGGAAAGGAGGAGAACAATACGTAAGCAGCTAAGGAGAGATCAGAAAGGTCGAGGGAAGATCGCTGTGACGCATTCGAGATGCAATCTGTGCTTGTGGGAAATGTCCCACGTGGTGAGGCAAATTCGTAGAGCGCGCGCGTGTGGGAGAACGAATAAAGAAGAGAGTGAAAAAGGAAGCCGCACCTTTAGAAAAAGAAGGTGGAACAATATCTCCCTGCTCTGAAGCAAACGCCCATTCCCCATTCAGCCTCTCGTGGTTTATTTTTTTGCTTTATCAGAGACGTGACTTCTGACGGGAAGACGTCTGAGGTTTCTTTGTACATGACTGGATAAGGGCGCGGATGAGAGGGAAGAGACGGTGGACAAAAAACAAGAGGTAGTATGGACGGATATAATGAAAAGGTGTGTCCAAGAAAGAGCGTCGGAAGGAGCCAACTAGCGTAGATGTCTGAATTACCTCTTGCTTTTTGCTCAGGTGAAGAGAAGATAAATACATTTTAATTACGGATTATAATCCCTTTCCGATTTGTCACCATGACGAAGGGTATATCCGGAACACTTCGAAATTAAAGTTAGAAGCACAGTAGTACTTAGGGCAAGTCACCTATGCTGTGCTCTATTAAACTATTATGCATCATTTAGAGAGTAACGATAGGCATCAGCTTTATTAACGTTTTACTTAGAGTCAGTTAATCTGTGTCTAAATACGATATTACCATCGATGGTGTCTACGCCTACAGCATTTTGGTATGAAATCTATAGAACTAGAATTAATTTCCTCGTTTCATAATCAGCGTCTGTGCTATACCTTCAACGGTTCGATAGATGATGCAGTAGGGCGCCACCCTTTGTCATGTAAAACCTGGGAACCACTTTTCAAAGCTTCAATTCGATTTAGAACTCCTCTGAATACCTTTCATAAGTCTCATACTGTGTTATTAAGTAAAGTAAACAAGTGTCGCAGTATTTATTACCATTAGCAAACTCCGTGGGTGAAAATCGCCAAGTCTTGCCAATTGAGGCGAATATTTGAAAAATAACCACCAGGTTGGCGTTATAAATTCTCAATAAGGATCCTAAAATGAATTTAGATTTTATGAGCATTTTTACTGGTGTATTTGACCTAGTGATCGCGAATTGTGCGAAAGAAGGAAGAAAGAGTTTCTAAATATTTTCGAGCCTCAGTTGTTTCTCTTATTTTATCCGAATGGCCAGATCTAATGTGGAACCTGATGTTGAATCCGGATGATTTCCTCGGCGTTTCAGGAGAACAATACAGTTGTGTACTAATGCACTTTTTTACTCTCTTTGTTTTTGAGGGGACCCTCGTATCTAGTTTTCCAAGTCACCCCGTGACAAGGTCTTTTTTAGAAATTACTGATGGCTCTCCGAGAACCCATTGTATATGCTCTGGATAAAACATAGTTCCATAGTGAAAATTTTCTCCGACGGATCCCAAATACTTTCCGCATTGGTAAAGTGCGGTCTTACCAAAGCAACTAGCTCCCCTCCTTTACATCTCATTACATTCCCCCCCCACAACAGTATTAGCAGAGGTATTCCCTACACAAATAAATATATTAAATATCACTACTTATTCTCTGAACACTTTTGTACAAAATTTAATGAGATGTACAAACAATTTCAATAATTGGCCAATTAATTTCATTATTAAAGTTTGGCTCCATTCAATTACACTTCTTTTCCCTAAACCATTAAGCAACCATTCTCCCTTGACACGCCATCCCTTAATAATATAATCTTGTTATTTTCATCGTGTCAAATCCTTAAATCAGACAAGCAGCAATTGATTCAACCGACCGAAATAAAACCCACACCCTACTCATAGGATGCCGTCGTTTTGGGAAACAGAATAAGAAGAAAAAAAAATTTGAATAGAAGCACTTTAGTTGGACCCTGAATACGCGCGCACAATGCGTGATGAACTCGTCCGTCTTGAGGTAGCTTCCTCCCTTCATGCTTGAAGTAGATGCTTAATTGACAAAATAGATAAGAAAAAGAGCGTTTATGGAGCGTAACGAGACGTCTCATGACGAAGAAGACACCACCACTCAACACCTGGTCTCGGAAAAAAAATATCCAGGGTACAGGATTAGGTGGAACGGTTAAGATAGAGGGAGGCAGACAGCCATGGAGAGACCATGTAAAAGGCCAGGTGCCTTTTCTGTGAGCCATGAGTCTTCATTAGAGATGGTGTCGACTCAAGAAACGATTGCATTGAGACTGCAGTACGCGGAACCATCGCGGGGAGAGTACAGGGGGGACAGTTGGCACATTTGGGTTACTCCTGGGGCATCCATCAAAAAAATTTAGCTGAGGATGAAAAAGCGTGACCAGTTAAGAAACCAAATACCAAAGAGGGGAAAATAGCCTAAATCTCCTTCGTGTCTTGATTTAGTAAATTTATGATAACTTAGATTTCACCGGTGTGAGAAAGAAGAGCAGAGAAGGCACAGAGCAACGACAGAAGTGAATTAGCACCCTTCTTGCATGGAATCAGTGTTAAGAAAAATAAATTTGATGAAATTTCTTTTCTCACCATTCCAATTATTATTTTTTTTCGAAAACGGCGTTCTTCTGTACATTTCACTCCAGGTCTAAGCGAGCTTGATATATTTTGCCATGCACAATAACTTAAAAACAACTCCAGTGTCGGGATGAGTAGCTAGATGGTTACGTTTCTGATCATGTTGAGTACTTGACCATACTCTTCTATCACGTGGTAGAATAAATTGAACTACTTAACATATGATTATTAGCAATTTGGTTTTACCGATTTTTCTTCTTCTATTTGCAATATTGCTATTCGATTCGTCATCTCAGCCGATGGGCGGAAAATTTCAGAAACTTTTACTTGAAACTTGCGGCTATAATTAAAATTGAACTTCAAATTTTTTTTTTAGTTTTAAGATGCTGAAAAAACATTATTTTTCGATAAAAATTTATAAAAATTTAAGCGCTTACGGTTTAAATAGATGACCGTGTATATATAGTGTAATGAAATACAATACATAACTACTTCCTGATAAAGAGAGCTATTAGAGTATTTATTTTCATCAATTTGCACGTTAATCGAATTCTTAAGTAATTTCCGTCATTAAAAAGCTCCTCCACATCATTTTATTTCTGCTTTCGTAATTTATAAAGCATTTTTACAATAAAGCTAAACAATTCCATTAATGTTCATTTAAAACGCTGAAATCTGATAAACGAAATAATGGTTAGCATGTAGTAAGTAACCTTTATTGCGATTGCAATCATGATGTAAGCCTCTGCATACCTTAGGTTCTGTTATGGATGCACTTTACTATCCCAAAATTTATTCCGTGGAATTTTGTAACTTTATCACTCTTGTCGTGGGCATATTTACACCAACATATTTGCTCCATTGTAAACTAATTAGTGATTGGTTTATTCAGAATTATTAAAAGATGCTGCATGGCAATTTTTATACTATTCCCACAATAATTTCCACGGAACTGTTTTTTCACGGAATACAGTTTTTAATGACACTTTCAAAGTTTAATATGTGAACGTAATCATGGCACTATTTTGTGGCTTGTAGTCTTTCTTCTGAATTCTTATTCTTAATAAAATAGGTATACGTAATACTTAGTTGTTATAGGAACACATATGGGGACCATTTAATGTATGTTTCAAACGCCTTTGTGATTTTCAGCAATAGGAACATTTTCGTATATGCCAATCTATGGTTTATCGTTCTACAATTCTTTGTTTTTCAAATGATTTTTTTTAATATCATTATGTTGTCGTCTTCTTTGAGTAATAATGTTTCATATGGCTATTTTACTTTTACAGTGGTGCTAAAAAACCCTTTACCGCTTAAGGAAATATTATTTAATATAGCCAGTATAAAAAGAGGCCGTAAGAAGCTCAATTTGTCCTTTCTACCAAAACTAATGGCAATCAAAGAGACAACGAAAACATTCTCAAATGAAATAGTAAACACATAAAGGTTCTTAGATAGGGATGTTGGACGGGATGAAGGGAGGAAAGAAGTACACAGAGATGAAGAGGGACCTGATGTAGAGTAGGTTGCTGGATTAGGTTTTGTTTTGACTTACAAAATATTTATTTGATAGTTGTGTTCATCCAAAAACCTACCTTAACCGGTAGATTACCCAATAATAATTAATAATAGGTTCTTAAACAGGTTGAGCTCTGAAATCGACCTTTTATTTATGCAATTTTAGTTGCAAGAGTTTATTTGATGCTTAAAATGGGCAATTAATTCGGCTTGATTCACTAAAAATGCCAGCACTCGTGTTAATTACGCTGGGAAAAGAGCCAGCACTCGTAAACATTAGGAACGTGGGATTTGAAACTAAAGTTTCAGCCGGATTGGCCAGACAAAGAGGGCATTAACAGCTTTAAGACATCCCTCAAAGGATTAATGATTCGGTGGCTGTCGGAATAGACGCTGATTGGGTGAGAGGATGTGACACCTTCTGGCAAACGTCTTCATGAAAGGGAGGGAATGATTTTGGGCGGGGAGATGGGCCGCGAGAGTGAGAATTAACTTTCGTCAAGGAGATTGAGAGGAGTGGGAAGTGAGAGCGGAGGAGAAGGGGGAGGAGGGGGACAAGCGTTAGACAATCGGGGCGAGGTGCGAGGCAAATTGGCGGAACGGCGCGAAGTGGGAGGAAATGGAGGCGAGAAGATTTGGGGACTACGAGAATAGCAAAGCGGGAAGGTTGGATTAGGGGGGGAGGGAGATAGGAAAGGAGTGAGTTAAACTGAGGAGAGGAGAGCGAAGAAGACGGAAGGGAGAGAGAGGCTAGCGGATGAGAGGAGAAGTTGAAGAAGCAACGGTAGAGAGACGGAAGAGGAGGAATGGGGTGTAAGGAGTGAAACGAATGGATGAATGCGTGAAGGAGTGAGAAACTGAAATAGTTTGCCGGAGGGAGAGGCAGGCCCCATGAGGTCCACAAGCGAAATATGAAGTTAAGGGGACGAACCAAGTTGCTGCAGAGGCTTTTAAAACCTGCTCGTAGGCAATTGGTACAGTTTCAACGACGAATAACTAACCTTCGATGGAATTTTCTATTTATAAAAATGTATATCTATTTTGGAAGAAAATGGGCAGTCGTTTTGTCTTACCACCTACGAGTGTTACAAGGGTATCGCTCGCGCTTTCAACGAATAGGCGTATATTTTAAGGCAATTCAGTCAAGACACAGAGCAAGACAAGAAACCTTCGAGGTGCTTCTGTTTATAAACTACAATCTCACTTAATCAAATTTCAAATTCCTCTCTTTGAATGAAGTATAAATTTAAATAAATAAATTAGTTAATTGATCAACAAAACTGCCATGAAGTTGTACTGAAAGTAATATTCTAATTCTGTAGAAATGTAACAAAAGGTGACTTGGTAATCATATTTCATAGGATTTCAGCACTGAAATGAGATGAAGCATTCCATTAAGCCACCAAGCGTCCATTAGAAGTAGCTAACTATTATTTAACTAACTACTAACTTTTTCCAATAACAACTGATAGTATACACACATTTCAAGAAACTGCGGGAGATGCCGCAACAGTAACTTTTAACAGAATCATCCGCTAACATGCATTTCATTGCAACAATTTCAGAATGTAAAAATCATTCGCCTTGACCGGGATTCGGGTTCGAATCCCGGTCAAGGCGAATGATTTTTACCATCTGAAATCGTTGCAATGAGATTATATCCTGCAAGAATTGCTCATATGTTAAATCTACCATAAAAATGGACCCGTTGCATTTGCATCAACAAGTGCAGCCCACCCTAGCGCGGACGGTCGGCAAGAGTGAATACTTTAAGTTGGTATAACAGTTTTAAGAAGTATTTCGAAGAGCAGGAAAATATATAAGTCAAGAATAATGGATTAGAAGAGTCATCGGAAACGTGTGAAGGCACTCGGCATACTGAAAAAAATTGTCAAATGAATTACTGAAGAATCTTCTCAACGAGATACATAAATAACTAATACAATGGAACAAGAACATTATAACCAATCTTAGGGTAAAACCCCCATTAAAAATATAAGCGTTTTGGAAAAACATACGTGGCGTGAATCATCCCTTTCTATGATCAATATGGATACGCGAAACTAGCACATTTTAATGAATATGTGGGAAATATTTTACAGAGAAACAAATATATAATGTGCCCTGTCCTTAGTGTACAAATACAACGTTAGATCGAGAGAATATCATTAGTTTTCTTTAGATAAATAAAACATTTACTGAACATTCGGTCAAACTCGGCGAGAAAAAAAACTGAAAGTGAGCGGGCAGAATAACCTGGTAGTTGATAGTTTAATGAAGAACTGGCAGGGAAAAAGTTTTCACTCTTTCTAGAAAAAATCTCGAGCTAAAAGTGTTCAGCCCGGTTGATACAACCGTCTCGCCGCGGAGAGTGGGAGGGAGTCTGGTGGGACTGTACGTATGTGTGTGTGTGTGTGGGCGACGCGCTCGTAGCGCCGCGTGTGGCCGGCCCGCTGGGGCAAGTCAACGATTAGCATCGTCGCACCCACGAGCGCGATGAGCCTTGCGCCAAAATGCGCGGATAAGGAGCGGAGGCAGAGTGAGTAGTGTGCGTGGCGGGAACACCTGCACCCGTCATTCACACGCGGCTAAACTCTGCCGCCCCGTGACGCGGGATGCCGCGAGAGGAGATTAACCGCAGGCGTTTTATTTTCATTCTCACCACGCAGACTCCGTCCGAGTGAAAAAAATTCGCTCTGTCGCACCCATTTGCGTGTGAGTGTAGAAAGAGATCACGAGATGGCTATGATTTGGTAACAGCCGCTCGTATTATATAAAAGGAAATTAGTAATGCTCTAATTTTAGGATTTAGTTCAAACGCGATAGCATCGAAAAGCTTATGCCAAGTCACAGAGCCTAAAAAATACTTGAGAACACGGAATTAGGAAAACCAAGCTGTTTCGCTTATAATTACATTTTAAAGGTCATTCCTACAGTTTTAAAACATCTTATATTAACATTGTTTCCTCTAATTTATTATTCCAAATTAATGACATCAAACAGAAACCACTCTATTTACCAAACATATGTGATTGCAATTAAATCTAAGGTGAAATCCATCTCTTTTTTGAATTTCTTAGCCAACTGAAATCACACGAAGTGGTTTTGGACGCAAACTTATGGAATAAAAGGCTCACAAAGGAATGTGCACACTTTGTTTTCGCATAAAACCTTTTAACTGAATATCTAGGGTTATAAACAGTTATTTGAAGTATCCAGGACCTAACGGTGGCGTTCTTTGTGCCAAGGTTAAGGAATAAAACGCTATACAACTGTTCAAATATTCCAATCACGCTATAATTGAAGATTGAGGATTACGATTATCGATGCAGCCAGAACAATGGAAATACAGTGCGACGTGCTCATCTAGTCATTAAATTGATGGCGAAGTAAAAGTCAAATTTACGGAGTCCTCCGTCGGAAAAAACATTGAAGCTACGGGGTCTTCATTTTCTGCACCCGGGCTATCTATAAGAAAGAAGGCCATTCATCCCGGTTTTGAAATCCAATGCATGATTGTAAGAAAACCAACTTACAGGGATTCAAAAATAAATCGTGACTGAAAAACTTTGTCGTAATATTATTTTCTCAAAATGAAGAAACCTTTCATATCTGAAATCTAGCCCTTAACTAAGGCACATCTAAATTTACATAATATCCCGCAATCCGCCGCAAGGGTGTGTGGCGGGGGCTGTTAGGTCTACCTACCACACGCCATGGCGGCTCGGTGGGTATGGTTTTCATGTAGATAAGCAGTATTAAAACTGGATTTCTAAGATCAACTAATGAAGGCTGCGCCAGATTTATTCTGTAGCTGTTACAGCTACAATGATATTCTAAATCCCTTCAATGCCTATTTTTTCGCAGTCGTAACTTTTAGTTATAAATTAATAAAACGCTTCATTATTTTTCCAACTATGTGCAAAAAATGCTGAGGGTTTCAAATTGTGCTAATACTAACAGTTGTTTTCCTTTAGAAAGGTTTAATTTTCTAAATGTTCTGAAGGTTCCATTTATATCACTGTCTTGTGGTAACTCAAATATGTACTAAAATCTAACTCATGTTCATGACCTTCATTTTAAACTGTAATCTTTTTTCTCTCCATCCCTAGAGAGTTAGCTCGCATTACTTCTCGCATTATTCTTATGATTGCATGCTCAAAAAATACTAACATTTTACCTGATAATGAAGTACAAAATATCCCTTGGGGATAAAATAAAAATACTTTTTAAATCACCATTTGTAACTTGAACTCAAAATAACCTTCATTTACATTAATACATAGAAAATTGGTAACTCAATTTCAACTAACCGGCTGATAGGTGCATGTGAATGGCCACTGGGTCGCCTAATTCCTTCTTTCCACTGAAATATAGTTAGTCCCTAAGAGAACTGTAGTGAAAGTAGCTTAAAAACCGAGGCAAGCGTATTATTCATGCGTCTGAATTTTTCACCATCATATCGTACAGTACAGTATTCCATGCTTGGAACGATGTTGAGGGATTTTTATCTGTTGAAAGAAATGGAATATCAATACCTGAGACATTTTTCTATTGGTATTTTCCATGTAAATCCCTATTACTTTTATGCTAGGGTCGATAGACTTACGAAAAAAAATTAAGTTTTTGCTGCTTTAATTGAATCAAATCAAATGCACTCCACGAATTCTTAGGCACTCGATGATGGCGGGGTAAAGTCCTCGTCTGCCAATTCAAGGGTTGCGGATTCGATTCCCGCCTGGGTGAGTTTTCCTCCACCTCGGGCTTGTGTGTTTGTAATTGTGTCCATTGTTGTCATTGTTAATAGTCCGATGTAAAGGCCAAAAAGTACTGTTTTCGGACGAATGATAAATAAGTTAAGAAACATTCCACCAGCGATTGTCTAGGCGTCCTCAGAGGAAAGTTTAACGGCCGTTTTTGACTGGACAGCACAATGGCAATTCTACAATACATTGCTGGATTCCATCACCACGCTGATGAAAAGTCTTCCTTCGACTGTGACTGTGTCCTCTACTCGCCGAGGATGGCAGCACCTCACGCTACAGAGTCCTGTCCGTCAGGGAAGTGGCAATTCAGGATGAAAGGGGATTTATCTACTTGAAACTTAATGATCCCCTGCCCTGGTATTTCACCCGAAATACTGATCCAACAATCGGAAGCAGAACTTTGACACTTAATTCCATTTTCATACTCGGCGAATAGCAGATCGAAAGAAATCCCTTTCAATAGTTTCCTCTCCAATGGTAATATTTTAAATTAAGTAGGGCGAAATAGAGATTAGTCCACGCGATACAATCTTCCCATCCTCAGTAATATATCCCGTTCATAACGTAGTAGTATATGACGAAGCATACCCATATATCTCAACCTCTCATTCTTCCGTTCTCAATCTTAAATAATGATATTATATTAAAACGTTAACGATTAAATACGACAGTCAAATGAAAACCGAACACCCGCCATACCCCCCCCCCACACACACACACACAGTCCGCTAAAAGCTAGATTTTTATGTATCGATACTGCCATCGCTGTAGTAGGAAAACTATATAATGACAGCTCATAGGCACACGCAGTTGTTGGGTTATGTCCTTGTTGATGCTTGGACTGGTTGTTGTAGCTGGTGTTCAGTTTTCATTTGCCTGCTCCTCATAAATTTTGTGAGGAAAAAGCCACCTGCTTGAAAAAAAGCACCTAAAACACATCGAAAAATACGCGTTTCATGATTAAGACTTGTAAAAAAGCTGGTGACGTAAATTAATTACTTCGTTTCATATGGCTCATTATGTGGATCCCAAACAAAAAGAGTGTATCCTTGATACACGGAAGTCAAAACATCAATACTAAAATTTCAATTTTAGAAAATAAAAGAAAATTTACCCATTTACTATTGTATGAAATAACTTAGAGAATAAAGACTACGCTTTAACACCACTTAACATGCTAATAACATGGTATACATATTTAATAACCGTTTTCGCATATTACAAACTCAAATGTTTCTAAGGAATGTCACATTTCTCTATTGCAGCGGAAACGCGGATTAAATGTCAAATAATATGATGTTTTCAAATTGTTCAATACAAAATGTATATTGTTCTTCCAACAAAAGGATCCATAAAATGAGAGATCACAGCAAAATATTTCAGTTTTAATGTTAGTTAACATTTCAACAATTTCAAATTGACCTAGTTTAAAAAAGATATCCATCCATCCAGTGTGAATAGTATTTCAAGCATTACGAAATTTCTAAACGGAAAAGAGAAATTCCCTATCACCACCTCTCACAAACTAAAATAGCGTTAAACATATAAAAATATGATACCTTTGATTAATAAATAATTAAAAATCATGAAACTGAAGCACCAATCGCACATGTCTACCTACTACACGTTTAATTAGGTTTTTAATTCGTGCAAACACATTCGCTCTCTTAAAAAAAATACACGTATTACTTAAATTCAACATGAAAGCAACGGCACTTTCTCGGAATACTTCTAGTATCACAGGCTAATCAAGCCCCTTGTACGGGTTGAAATATTTAAATATTGATTCCTTTGGTCAATGGAAAGCTGAGATCCATAACTTGATTTTCAATTCATCATGCCAACGGCATCCAACCGGCATTACGGGTCATTCAACTTGAAGTATTAGCTTGAATTACATTCTTCTAATGGGACACGAAAAAAAATGAGCATAAATAAATAATAGAATGTGAATCCATCTACATTTACAACCAGCATGATGGAATCAATTACGCATTTGAATAATTCTTTCGAAATGGGAAATATGAACAAGAGTATAAGAGATGGGAGGAAACTCCTGGATGGGCTCCAGATTTTATAGAATGAAAAAATTCCGGGGATGAAAGGACAAAACGTGAGAGAATAAAAGCAATAAAAAATAAGGAAAGGTAGAGGGACGACTACCTCGGACGATGAGAGAGGGGGAGATAACCTCTCTCCCTTCCAGTGGGGGAGGGCGAGAGGATGTGGCGTAGACTGAGGCAGGTAATCTGAGCCCGCCATCTAACAGGGAGTGGCGTAATCGACGCTCATTACCGGAGTTCGGTTTGGCTGGCGACTGGAATGAGGAGGTAAAGGAGGAAAAGAAAAAGAGGAGGAGAAGGAAAGAGGAAGATTCGGCTCCACCACTTCTCGCCGTTTGCCCATCAAGTGCGCACGGGTTATGCCGGGGTTGTGGGAAGGAGGACGGAGGGGGAGGGAGGCACCTCGGTGTAAAGGTCCGGCATAGGCAGTGCCATCTATGGTCGGAATGCGGTCTCGGTGGCGCCGCATGCGATTCGAAATTCCTCTCTTAACGTCCATTAAAACAAAAAAAAATGAAGGGAAAAAAATCCAAACGCTCGCTTGAAGATGCTATGTGGTCTCAAACATCGCATCATCCTTCAAAGATGACTTCGCTACGTGACCAGACTGTGCATAACCAAATGCTTATTTAGGGTGGGGGGGGAGGGTACGGCGTTGGTGAATCATAATTTCGCGCCCAATGGAATAATTGGCCCTAATTTCATTTGTTTCATTCTGCAATAAATCCAAGGTGACGGTCTCTCTCTTGGAAATAGGTCTTCAAAGATATTAGTAAAAATTCATCAAGACGTATTTGCATGAACAATCATCAACAGAAAGAACGTTGGACGGGATGCTGTGTAAGCAAATTACACTGGTACATTCATCGTAGGAACCATACGGCCGTATGATCGAGGCTTAAAATATAACATCTCCAGCATGATGAATGAGTTGTCATATGGGTAAGAAGAGTTTTCAAGTACAATACGCCAGCTAATATTTAGCAAAACATTTCCCAGTTTATTTGTGGGCACGTAAGAATGCAATATTTAAAAATATTCTGAAGCAAATTATTAAAAATAATTTACCGGTCAAGGAAGGTTATAGATGGATCTAATACCCTGCTAAATTTTCTGCATTTCTAAGACCCACCTAATGCAACACCAAATAAATATTCTAAAACCTGAAACACAAGAAAACATTTTTCAAATCCAAAGATTTCCTGCCTCTCTGAATTCCCCCCAGCATCTATTATCTTCCTACCTTCACCTCGTATAGCATCCAACCTTCTCTACCAGTCTTCAGAAGTCCATTGCCACTCAATATTCCCTGCATACATTTTTACTGCCTTCTTTGAATTTCTCCAAACGATTTTATCTCCTCCCCCACCACTGCAAGAATTTTTCGTTCGTTTTTATTTGCACCCATTCCATCTTTTTCACCCTCCTACATATTAAAGGTCTAGCGTCCCCTTGCCTCAATCAACACGTTTCTGCACCGTACTATAATACTGGGTGCAATAGTTACTTTTTCATTAGACTTTTCTTTTTATCTTTAATTCTGGTCCCCGTCATCAAATCCTATGTTAGGATTGAATTTGCAGGAAAGCTTTTTATTCTTTATGTCCTTACTACTTTGCTCCTCTTCTACTGAAAAAATTCTAAAATATGTGAACTCTTCTACATGCACTGGTTTATGAGCCCCAACTTAATTTCTAACTTAGATCTGAGAAAAACGGAAAAGATATTAACATAGAAGTTTACTGAGTTACATATTTTATCTTTAGTTACGATTTTGAGATCGAGTTGCACAATGTTCAGAGTAGGTTATCGATGAGACGAAAGTTATTAAAAGAAAAGCGTAAACAGCGATATTTGCTGTCCTTAATATTGAAGAAAAAGTAAAATTCTGAACAACGGGGTAACTTTGGTTGGAGTTGACATAATTAAGTTGATAAATCATAACGCAATCTCAACAACTGTTTGAACGCTAAAAGGTAGGATACGTCCTTTGAGAGGGGAAGTCTATTGATTTTCTGGATCGATGAGCTTATTTTACTCTCATAAGAACTGTTTGATTTGATAAAGTGGCCTACAGACGTTAGTTGTATATTTTTTGAGTAATTTAAAATTCATAACATTCAAATCAGTCAACGCCTAGGCAAAGTATCCTCAAGTGATTCGCGAATCATTTTCTTTAGAAGGTGGAATTCGGTTTCCTTCCTTCTTAGCTGTTCATAGACCGTCATGGAATAAGAGCAATATAAAACACAGGCCTACAAAAAAATTTTTTTTTTGGTGCCGGGAATCTTTGTGTTGATTTTAACTATATTTGTAGAGTTGAATCCAAATATGAAATCCGTTTTTATTTAACAGCTCTACTTTTTTAGTTATGGCACATCCTACGATTAGTTGTTTTAATATTTGATATATTCCGGAAAGCGGGTCGCGGTGGTCTAGTGGGTAGAGCGTTGGACTACTGCCCGGAGGGTCCCGGGTTCGATTCCCGGGCAAGGCACTTTGGGCACCTGCAGCCCCAAGCTAGTTGATTTTTCGGGTACCAGGTCTTCCTGGGAAACCATAACCGACACAGGGAAAGGAACTATTCACACGCAGGGAAAGGAATATTCACACGCCGGGTGAGCTCTACCATCACCTACTAAACCGACCTTCGGGTTGATTGCTGTGTTTATGGTTTTTTTATATTCCGGAAAATGATTTTCAAAGTTAAATAAATCTATAAGTATACATGGGAATATATGGTAAAAGAAAATAGGAAAAAAATTACAGACTTTGTGAAACGTGCATACTTGGGATCTACAAAAATACCTTGCGAGCCACCAAACAGGTGTGTGGCAGGGGCAAAAAATGTTCCCATGCCGGGAATCGAACCCGGGCCTTCTGGGTGAAAGCCAGATATCCTAGCCACTAGACCACATGGGAGTGACAATTCAGGTGTGGGATATTTTGGTGTTAAGCTTGGTGACCAAGATAAAATGGGCACCGCATTTTGTGTGTAAAACATGTACTGAACATCTGCGGCAATGGACAACAGGACAAAGGGAAAGTCTAAAATTTGGTGTGCCAATGGTGTGGAGAGAACCTGTGAACCATATTGGCGACTGTTATTTTTGCATATTAAATGTTTCGGGAATTAATCGAAAAAATCTCCACAAGTGGACATATCCAGATTTGCCTTCAGCTAGACGCCCGGTACCCCATTCAGAAGAAATACCGATCCCAATATTTCAGACGTTACCAGATATATCTAAGGAAGAATTTGAGTTATTTGAAAACATTTCTCATTCTATTGATGATAGTGGCAGTGACTACGAGGGGGTATCAACAATTCCTCAACTATTTAATCAAGATGAACTAAGCGATCTTGCTAGAGAACTGAACTTATCGAAAGAAGCATCCGAACTACTAGCATCAAGACTGCATGAAAAGAATTTACTGCAACCCGGTACAAAAATAAGTTTTTATCGCACAAGGGAAAAGGATATGCTACCCTTCTTTACTCAAGAAGACAATCTTACATTTTGTTTAGACGTTAAGGGTCTTTTGGAAAAAATGGGACTACTATCACAATATGATGCTAGTGAATGGCGTTTGTTTATTGATAGCTCCAAGCGTGGTTTAACATGTGTACTTCTTCACAATGGTAACAGGTTTGGCGCAATACCAATCGCTCATTCAACTAAAATGAAAGAAGAATACGATACAATAGCCTTGGTCTTATAGAAGATAAAATACCAGGAACATCGCTGGGTGATTTGTGTAGATTTAAAAATGGTGAACTTTCTTCTTGGGCAGCAAAGTGGCTACATAAAATATCCTTGTTTCTTATGCCTCTGGGATAGCAGGGACAGACAAAACCACTGGATTAAGAAGGAGTGGCCTAAGAGAGAAAACTTGGTTGTTGGGAAAGAAAACATCATTGCTGAATCTTTAGTTGAAAGAGAGAAAATCATCTTACCGCCTCTACATATTAAACTAGGCCTAATGAAGCAATTTGTAAAGGCTCTTGACAAGGATGGACCATGCTTCGGCTACTTAAGACTAAAGATGCCCCATATAAGTATTGAAAAACTTAAAGTAGGTATTTTTGAGGGGCCACAAATCAGACAACTTACAAAGGATCCTGCTTTTGTCGGGTCAATGAATGAGATTGAAAAAATTAGTTGGATGTCATTTGTTGAGGTCATAAAAAATTTTCTAGGAAATCACAAAAGTGAAACTTATATTGAGCTGGTAAGCATTATGCTCAGTAACTTCAAATCACTTGGATGTAATATGAGCACAAAAGTTCACTACCTACACAGCCACTTAGACAATTTTCTTGGAAATTTAGGAGACACAAGTGAAGAACAAGGTGAAAGATTTCACCAGGATATAAAAACAATGGAAGCTCGCTACCAAGGAAGATGGGATAACCATATGATAGCAGATTACTGCTGGTGCTTAAAACGAGACTGTTTGAACAAAGTGCACTCAAGAAAATCGCTCAAAAGAAGCTTCCGATGTGTTGAGTGATGTTTTTATGTATTTTTTCTTTTCAATTTGTTTTATTACAGTAAAAAATTTTAGTATTTGTGTTCAATTGTATTGTAAAATTCTGTTGTGTTTGTGGGTGATTTAACAGCCCTAGAAATAAATCAAGTCTTTATATTTAGTGGGTTTTATTATTAATATAATATTCCCATATCATCATGTAGAAGATTTTTTACGTAAGTAACAACATATCTATATCTTGAAAACTATAGCTGATAGGAAAAAACTAGTGTCATAATTGGATTCAGCACCCCTATTGTTCTTCAAATCAGCATTAAAAGCTCCGGCACCAAAACCACTGTTGGCCTGTGAAATCTATTAGAGTGGTTCTAGAGAGCGATTTTAAAATAACCTTAACCTATACTTCAGTTAAAGAAAAGAAATTATGCTGACTTAAGTAGGAAAAGAAGGAATCTAAATGGCAAAATTTTTAAAAATAAAAATAGAAAAATATTCTCCAAAAAATAACTTAAATTTCATTGAAAGCATATTTTTGTGTACATTCTCGATATTCTCATGAATTCCCTAAAAATGAGAATGATTACAATCTAGGGTAGTAAATGTGTAAAATAAGGAAAAAAATGGAAAATAAATGTGGTACTTCACAAAAACGATTGCTCTTTCTTAACGTCAGACTTGATAAGTAAATAATTTACTGGAGAAACACAATAATCACGAAAGTATAATACTATTTCTACCCTTAGAATACATGTGGGAGTCCGACACACTTGAAAACATCGATGTTTTTCATTTAAAAGTTAACCCTGAATTACGTACCATGCGCCAATTTACCCTAAAATACATTTTTTCTAAATATTGCTCAAAAATCAATGAAAATAGCTATGGCTTATTTTATAGTGTCCGATTAAATATATATAATTCACATGATTTATATTCCAATATTTTCAACTACACGAATATTACCACATGAAAGGTTCGTTCAAGTATTGCCTCTATAATTTTCGTTCGCTCGAAACAATAAGAACCTTTAAGGGGAAAACGAAAAGGAAACCATGATTCACGGATGGGATGATTATAAAGGTGGATGAGAGAAGGGATTGCATGAATGTAGACGCAGAATTAGGCAGAAGGAAATACAAAGAGTTAGATATAAATTGAGACGGGTAACAAATATAGCAAAATAAGCATGGTGGAAGTCACTGTGCGAGGATATGCAGAGTTTGCAGGGGATGGGTAAAATTGATGCGATAAACAAGAAAATTAAAATCCTGAAGGGAAGTATGAAGGGAACATTTTTGTTACCATTAGAGATAAATCGGGTAGGATAATAATTGACACAGAAAAGATACATGAGAGATGGAAGGAATATATAGAAACACTGTACGGTAGAAAACTTAGGCCGACAAGGTTAGACATAGAAAAGGAACACGACGTAGAAGAAGATAGCTTAGGTCCAGGCATACTCGACGATGAAATAGAAAGGGCATTAAGGGAGATGAAACCATATAAGGCCATGGGGGAAGACAAAATTCCTGTAAAACTATTGAAATGTTTAGGAAAATGTGGGAAGAAGTCCCTATATGGACTGATTCATATTATCTATGAGGAAGGAATCTGGCCGGAATATTTTGTGAGATCGGTGTTAGTTCCTATTCCGAAAAAGGTAAAGGCTACATCATATGAGGATTACAGAACAATAAGCTTGATGTCTCAAGCAGTTAAAGTCGCTCTCAGAATCATCAACAAAAGGATAGAGAGTAAGGCAAATGATAACTTAGGGGATGATCAGTTTGGGTCCAGGAAGGGAAGAGGAACGCGTGATGCCATTGCAGTAATGAGATCACTAATCGAGAGGAATATAGAATATAATCAGGACGTATTTGCCTGTTTCACAGATTTCGGAAAAGCGTTTGATAGAGTGAATTGGGAAAAACTAATGAGTATATTGCAGAAATTAGGAATAGATTTGAGGGACAGGGGACTAATCCGCAACCTGTACAGGTCTCAAACTGATCAGGTGCGAGTGGGGAACGGAGAGTCCGGAAGGGCAGTGTTAGGAAGAGGTGTAAGGCAGGGTTGCCCATTGTCACCGGTGCTGTTCAACGTATATGTAGAGGAAATGATTAAAGAGGCATGGGAAGACCTGGAGGTAGGAATGAAAGTCGGCGGGGAATTCGTAAAATCAGTTAGGTTTGCTAATGACCAAGCTTTGGTCAGTCGGCCAAGGGTTTGCAAGCATTGTGGAGTGTATTGGAAATTCAATGCGATAGATATGGGATGAGAATCAATATTAATAAAACAAAGGTTATGTGAGTTTCTAGAAAGAAAATGGTTAAACTAAATAAATAAAAGGGAAAAAATAGGAGGCAGAACACTGCACGTACTTCGGAAGAGTTTTGAACCAAATCGGTCAAAGTGGTAGGGACGTAAGGAGAAGAATTGCGTTAGGCAATAAGGTTTTCGTAAGGCGGAGGGAGTGATGACAGGGAAGTTGAGTTGCGGCGCTGAAACGTGGTCTCTGAAGCAGGAGGATAGACGTAGATTGGGCCTTTGCAATGTGGGTGTGGAGAAGAATGGAGAAGGTGAAATGGAGCGAAAGGAAAACAAATGAGGAAGTACTAGAGATGGTGGGTGAGGATAGGGGTTTGTTGAGAGAAATCCTATGGAGGCAGGAAAAATGGATGAAAGGCGTATTGAGCGGCAGTGGGATTCTGAAAACTGTAATAGAGGGGAGAAGGTTAGGCAAACGAGGAAAGGACAGGAACAGAATAGGGATGCTGGACGGAATGAAGAGAGGAAGGAAGTACACAGTCGAAGAGGGACCTGATGTACATAAGGTTCTGGAGTGTGTTTTGTTAGGAGTCATAAAATATTTATTTGATAGTTTTGTCCATCCAAAAACCTACTTTAACCGGTAGATTACCTTATAATATAAGTAAACAGAAAAAACGCATCACCTTGACTCGTTAGTTTCTTATTTGGGCGAAAGTGATGCATGGAGTACTATGATGATTAAAAATATCTGCAAGAAGTTCTAGGCTTTAAATTTTTGCATGAATTTACTTTAGTTATCACAAATTGGTTTACAAAATACATTTATTTTTCGACCATTATAATACATTGAAAAATACTCAAAATTATCTTCGAAGTGCACCCTATGAACAGTCCCTAAGGGATACGGGCAATATTCCTTTAAAAAGTCATAGGCAATAATTCTATACACACTTCTCAAACATTAATATAACAGAAAGTTCAAGCCTAGAGGAAGCGAAAAAAATTAACATACTATTTCTATACTACAATATTCTTGATATATTTAGTCCGAACCTTTTAGTTGATTATTATCTCTAATTTTTAGATTTCATTGGATAAACGTGAAATGCTTTATTACTCCTTCCATCAAATATGATTCATAACTACGTGAGTATAATTATTTTTCGTAACAGAATTTTGAAAAGCTCTGTATGAATTCAGAATTGATGTGAAATTAACAACGTATTTCTCAAGTGGCTTTGAATCTTTTATTGAATCCTTTATGAAAATGGTACGGAAGAAATGTTACAAGGACACAACAGTGAAAACACCAGCAAGCAAACGAAATCTCGGCTCCGTTAGGCAAACATCGTTAACGTCTCCGTGCCCTCCATACGAAAGGTGATAAGTTACTTCCGGGGAGGAGGGAAGCATAAAAATATAAAAATAAAATAACATCTTAAATGACCTTTTGGGAGTGACTGTTGAAGAACGAGCAAAGAGGAGGAAAGAGAAGGGGGAGGTGACGCAGGGAGGCTAAGATGAAGGTGGAGTATGGGGTGAGGGGATGATAGGATGAGAAATGTTCAAAGATTTAAGAGAGAGGTGGGAGTGGTCCCACTCTGATGGTGATGATGATTGGTGTGAAATAGAGATGACCGAAAATTTGGGTTTCGGTCCCTACGAAAAAAATCGAGGAAAGCGGTTATGATATATACACAGACCCCTGAGACATATAAAGGAGGGGCTTGGTATAAAGTCGGTTTATAAATGCAACGGGGTGGAGATGAAGCGTAAGAGAAATGGATGGATTCAATCTTGATAGATATGTTAGAGTCGCAATTGACAAAATTTACGCGTATAAAAAACACATGAAGACGTAAGGGCGAGAGCGAATGAGAATCTTCATCGCATAACAGAACTTAAGAGCTTCCCATGGTTTCGAGTCTCATTTTTTTTAAAGTAACGTGTCTCCCACAGTGAAATAAGAGCAAGAAATGAGTATTCATAGACCACACAGGATGTCCAACATCTAAAGGTTTCCTCATGAAAAATACATGCAAAGGGAAACTATTTGGATACGTTTTGAAATGGCCCAATATATTATGAAATCCTTATTTCTTTATTCATAAATGCGTATGATTAACAACGCATATCTTATTAAAGAGATTCTGAATATATCAATAAGCGTATAAATTAGCACAAAATGAAGATCGCATAAAAACAGTTGTCTCAACCTGAATTTAATTTCACAATAAAAAGTTTTAGCACTAAACATATTAGAATTTTTCAGCTCAAGATTGATTTTTAACATTACTGTCCACTCCAATTTCGTCGATGATGAGCCATTAAATAAGCGGTTACCTTTAACCGTCTAGGCATTATTATTAATGTAACACTTTTTATTATCAACAAAACTCAATCATATCGCATCTTTTCTCCTTTCGCTGATTTTGCAGTAAATAACTACGCAATCTTACATTTTATGGTTCTCAAAAAAATGTCAAACAAATGATCTATCAGGACAGGTATCACAGAAACACGGACACAAGCGTAGCAATAAGAACATATTTGACATGGAGTACACACTGTAATTTCTTAATCTTCAGGATCTCAATAGCCAATGTAACCATACTGTTAATAACGGAAAGTTTGGAAAAGCCAACTGTCATTCTTCCAAAGTGCACAGACTCACACTTCTCAGATTATAGTAAATTAGGCCGAATTTACATCTAAAATCTTTCAACCTCTAGACAAGACAGTTACGTCAGATTTATTTTCAAGTTCATATACAAGTCAGAAAAAAATAAAAGTAATAAACCTTTTCAAGGAAATGAAGTAGAGTATAGTTTAGAAAATGGTAGGGGCCATTTTTTTCATTAATGCCTTCCTAAGATGTTCATAAGCTGATCAATAGAATAATATAAACGGTTATTTCACCCGCATGATTAAACTTCATTAATATAATCGAAAATGAGGGAATATTATCGTAATTTATTTCTGACAACAGTCTTTTGGCAAATAGAAAGTAATCCGTTAGCCAAAAACCATGTCATATGAGACTTAATCATGTTCCATTTTATGATTAAATAATTTTTCCAACCGTAAGGTGCCTAATACATATGAAGAAAACAAAGCTGGAAAATGTTTAGGGAAGCTGTACAATATTGAAATACCATATCATAATCATTTTCATCTTTGATTACACCAGTTCTTCAAAAAAGATCAAAATAATTATGGCTTTGCTTTCGAAATTTTTAATTTCCCTAAGCTGTATACGGCCTCTGATTTTTTTTTAAAAGCTGTCCAATATAACTTTATCCGCAGAAACACCAAAATCATTTGCACATAATTCTATAATTTTTCTCTTAAGACCTCTTATTATTTTAAATTCTCTAGAATTCATCTCGAACATTGGAATTTCTATAAACTTACATTTTACAGTTTGGTGGCTCCTGTAGATTTCTCAAACTAAAGTGTTAAGTAAAGATTCAGAAACACTAAACTACGAATAAGTAAAGAGCAGTACCATCACTCATATAATTAATTATACAACGCTGGAAAGAGTTAAATTTGCTGCCTCAGTATGTCTCGGCATTTCCATTAACCCCTAAAATAAGTCAAACCCTCTGAGATTATAGTAAAAGCGATAAACTTCATAAGAATCTTGCCAGTTAAAGGACAAATCCATCCATCGAGTTGCTCTTTGGAGAAAAAGGTCAGCCACATTCTATTTAAGTCTCCAGAAAGTCAAGTCAACAAAAACACCACCTATTCTCACTGACTCAGCAAGTCATGAAGAAACTTATCATTTTAATTTAGCATAAGAACAAACCTGTCCTTCTGGATTACGTATCCAGTCATCCATAACAAAACAACGACTTAGAGAGTGAGATAAAAATCCGAGCCAAAGTTGGTAGGACGCATTTTAAAAAAATTCAAGCATTGTGAAGGTAATAAATGGATGTGAGGATTTAGTCAATAATCTTTGGAACGAAATCACCTGAAGATCACCTCCTATAACCAGTTACAGAGCAATCTACCATATTCAAGATACATCCCATTCCCGCCCACCTACAACTGCCCCCTTTCAAATCCCCTCCTCGAAATTCTCCTTCCCCCGTCGAGGCAACGCCATGAGCTGGCAGTGTTTTTGTGATAACGACCACTTCTAATGTTTCACTTAATAACAGGTTGCTCGTTGCCCCACAGTGAGGAGGCGGAGTGTGAGAGCGGAGTGGGAAGGGTGCGAAGAATTCGTAAGGGAAGGGAGAGGAGAACGCAGAAGTATGACGAGCGGTCTTACGGCTTGGCAAGGATTGCAGTCCAGAGCATCGTTTCCACGTTTCGCAATTCGAATTATCCCACGGGTATATCCCAGAGATATTCGGCAGTTTTATGCTGGAGGGATGGGGGACTTTATGAACGTCGAACGGTGGGTGGGAAAACGAGGCGATTCGATGAGGTTGGTAGGGATGCAGCAAAGGAGTTGGTGGGTTGGAACAAGATCGGGTAGAACAAGAATGGCGCCTTGTAACAACTTCGAGCAGATTCCAATCGTCACGAAGCATCGGTGAGAAGTTGAAGAATTGAGAAGGGATTCACGCCTAATCTAAAATCGGAAATTATATCCCTCAAGTGTTGGCAATAGGTAATGGACGTCTTCGAAACCACTTCGTGAAATTGAACAAATCTTTGCTCGTTGTGAAAGACATATCGTGATGATAGAATGTTGGGCGAAGAAATACATCAACTCTGCGAGAAATTCATTTTTTTTCTTTTATGAATTTAAGATAAGAAGCATAAACATTAATGTAATCACTAAACAATCTGCGTAAGAAATGAGATCTGGTGTATTTCGGTTTGCTCGGTGTATCCAATTCAAGAGAAAAATATAGGAAATACGAACAACGAGGGCAATATTGTAAGGTAGACTAAAGAAACTCATTCCAATGAGTATCACTGAAACATACATTCTAATATATTTTAAGGCAATGCCTTACACTTATGTTAAAAAAGTCAAACAGCAAATACCCTAAAATGAAAATGTTACGCGTAAATTCTTCTCGAGTCCTCCACCGGGTTATATCGTCCATCTCGGCCGACGTTTCGATGTCCGACCCGCTGAAACTAGTAAAAGCATGATCGACTTATTAGCCTTCTTGCATAGCATATTTTTAGGTGATAAAAAAGTATGAAAATGTAGATTTTCTGGCACCTAAGAAACAAATACTATAAAATCCAGTAAATTTACGTAGTCATTTTTCTGTGTGGTAACAAAATATCTCATATTATCTGATTAATATAGCATACTGATCTAGCGTGAAATTATTTTAAAAATAGACGACTCAGAAAACTCACGAGGCATTCTTTCGTTTAAAAAATGGGATAAAGATTCGGCGATAGATTCGCCAAAATGACATAACTTTGCTAAACACTGCGAAACATTCGCTTACACAATGTTGTAACAGCGAAAGGCCGAACTTTCCTTTTGTAACGGTGTGTTTTTGTGCTAGTGAATCGTTCAAATTTATTTTAAGTCAAAGAGAAAAATGAAGAGATAACAGAAACTTTGTTGTAATTAGCATTTTCTGTAATTTATGGTGTATTTTATTCGGTGTAAATTAGTATTTCAATTCTTACTAACGGTCAATGTTTTTTGGGATAAATGCTACTTAGCCACAGTTTCTTAAAAACTAGAGCTTTCCATCATTGAACCTACAAAACAGCGAAATTGCGTAAATTAGCGAAAACTCCCTATACGTGTACGTTTCTCTGTCAAACACAAATAATTATTTTTCTTTAAAATGCACACGTGACTAAAATCCAGCACAATCTGAATATGCATGAAGGTAATGTAATTATCGTAAACCACATTCATTTAACTTTCCAGCAGACCACAGAACATACTAGTAGTCAGGAGTGATGTAGTGTATCATATTTTTTGACTTACGGAATGCGTAGAATAGAAAGGAAAAATAGATAATCAGAAAAATAGACAAATAAAGTAAGTGATGCAATACTTGTATATCTATTTACAGCTGATTTTATTCATCTCGCTGAACTTGAAAAAAAAATCATCATGAAAATTGCGATATTATCGTATGTTTCTCCAGTTTAATCTTCAGCTTTTGATTTCAAGGAATAGACGCCTTTAATTATTTTTTTTTAAATATCGAATAATATAGAAATCTGTAATCCATTTACTCCGAAAAATTCCTCAACTTCCCTACAGTTACTACAACCGTCGGATGCGAAGAATAAGTTTCATATTGGTACCTTGAATGCGGGTGGTATCAGAAATATTTTGCATATGCTCCAAATAATTGAAAATTAGTTCATATAGCATATATTAAATGATAGCGGAGGAATTCTAACAATTGATATAACACACTATGATCCATTTCAGATAATTCTCATAAACAAGTTATTTAGATTAACCACGATTTATTGATGAGAAAACTAGCATGAGTCCTGGAAGTCTTGCATGGCCCAACTTCAACTTTTAACACCATTATACTTATGTATTATAGTGTTCTCTGGAGAAACTAATGTTCAAATTGAAACGATGGTTTTTCATTTTTTTAATATTCGTTCTATCAGAAAAAAACGAAGTAAAGTGGGAAGCCTATGAAATCTCTCAGCTAAGAGGAGTTTGGAAGAATTTCTATTAAAGGTGCTTCAATGAATTTTTAAAAAGTGACTGTAGTATTCCCTTCAATGGTAACAATATCAGTTCAGAAACCGAAACAAGTTTAGAATATATTTAATGATTAGGTGCAATCCTTTCTAGGAGCTGTATGTATGTTGGAGCAAACACATCATCCGCAATAATGATAAGCTTACTTACTCGTACATACGTTACTTACAATCTAACAAAAAATATGATAGTTTTGTTTTTTGGCCGTAAGTAAAAACTGTCCGTATAAATGGAAACTTTAAGGGTTATTCATGAAAATAATACAAGAGTGATACGAAAAGGTACGGGTATTTTTAAAATACGAGATGATAAACCTTGTTGTGTAACAGAGTAAGGGGAAAACGAAGCACTCCCTAAGACCCAAGGTAAATTTAAGGTTATTTTATAAATTCACAGACGATCTTTTTGATGCATACAAAAAATGGTATAAAAATGCATTCACAGTACGACAAATTCAATCATAAATAATAAGGCAGAGATTATATATGACACATACACCTATTAATATACATGGTTCGTCCGGAAGATAAGTGTACTGATTTTTTCCCGCCAGCACCGCTCTGACGGGCTGCGGTTGGAGGGGGTATGTTGGCAAGCGACGCTGAAAAGGCCGTCGGCTCGGAGCTGTAGTGTAGTGAGGAGCTCTGTTAACGCGAACCTCCACGCTCGAACCACGTCACGGAACGCGATGCCGAAGTTTTTGGAGCAGCGTTATTCCATCAAATTTGCGGTAAAGCTTGGGAAATCGTCTAACAAAACTGTCGGTATGATTAACCAGGCTTACGGGGAGTCAGCCATGTCCAGAAACATGATCTTTCGGTGGCACAAGATGTTCGTGGAGGGCAGAGAAGAGGTCGACGACGAACCACGGCCTGGACGCCCATCAACGGCACTCACCGACGAAAATGTGCGAAAAGTTCGCGATGTACTGAACTCTGTCGTCTCAGTGTTCGGATGATAGCAGAGCAGTGTAATGTGCCAAAAACAATAGTGCACGAGATTATTAGGGACCAAAAACATCTGGCGACTGCATCACGACAATGCGCCGTCTCACACCGCACTTGTCGTGTCGGACTTCTTGGCCAAGCACGGCGTGGCAACGCTGCCGCACCCGCCCTACAGCCCGGACTTCGCACCACCGGACTACTTTCTGTTCCCGAAGATAAAGAGGAGTTTGAAAAGAACGCGATACGGTACTTTGGACGCCGTCAAAGAGGCCGTGACGACGTGTCTTCGAGAGGGTCCCGATGATGCCTTCGCGGGAGCGTTCCAGGAATTGGAACGCCGCTAGAACAAGTGTATCGACTCACAAGGGTCCTATTTTGAGGAATATTAGCTTAAGATATGTAAAAGTGTAATAATTTTTTTTCTGAGTTCAGTACACTTATTTTATGGACGAACCATGTGTGTATATATATATATATATATATATATATATATATATATATATATATATATATATATATATTGGAGAAGAATGGAGAAGGTGAAATGGACCGAAAGGAAAACAAATGAGGAAGTACTAGAAATGGTGGGGGAGGAGAGGGGTTTGTTGAGAGAAATCTTATGGAGGCAGGAAAAATGGATGAAAGGCGTATTGAGCGGTAACGGAATTTTGAAGAGGGTAATAGAGGGGAGAATGTTGGGCAAGCGAGGTAAGGGTAGGAACAGGATAGGGATGTTGGACGGGATGAAGGGAGGAAAGAAGTACACCGAGATGAAGAGGGACCTGATATAGATTAGTTTGCTAGGTGGGGAGTCACAAAATGTTTATTTGATAGATGTGTCCATCCAAAAACCTACCTTAACCGGTAGATTACCTAATAATAATTATATATATATATATATATATATATATATATATATATATATATATATATAGTCACTTTCTTGAAAAACCCACGAACGTGCACAATAATTTAAATTCACTAAATAGTCAAAACAAACACAGAAACTAAAACATATAAAAGAGGGACTCACTGGTTCTCGAATTTTCGGTGGTGCAACCACCTTTCTCAAGAGGAATTAGGAACAGAACAGAGTTATGTTCCTAATTCCTCTTGAGAAAGGTGGTTGCACCACCGAAAATTCGAGAACCAGTGAGTCCCTCTTTTATATGTTTTAGTTTCTGTGTTTGTTTTGACTATTTAGTGAATTTACATTATATATATATATATGATTTCTTCGAAGTAACACGGAAGTGCTGAATAATAAACTTAGACAGCAACACATAGCACGAGAACACATAAAAAGAATATGACTCATATGACTCAGAAGTCATATCTTATCTTCCGAAGAAGACGGAGTTCGAGTCCGTCGAAATTATCAAGATATCATTGTGAGTGTTCTTTCTATGTGTTCCCGTGCTTTGAGTTAGTGTCTAAGTTTTTTATTCAACACTTCCTTGTTACTTCGAAGAAATCATATATATATATATATATGATTTCTTCGAAGTAACAAGGAAGTGTTGAATAAAAAACTTAGACAGTAACTCAAAGCACGGGAACACATGGAAAGAACACTCACAATGTTTAGAGATTACTAGATAATAACCGGTAGATTACTTAATAATAATATATATATATATATATATATATTATTAAGTAATCTACCGGTTAAGGTAGGTTTTGGATGGACACAACTACCACATTAATCTTGGGAATGATAAATTAAGGTGGTTTCCCGTTGCCTTCCTCAATTGTGTTTTAGGGTGACACCATCACCCTACATATAATATAAATATATATATATATATATATATATATATATATACATATATTATTAGGTAATCTTACGGTTAAGGTAGGTTTTTGGATGGACACAACTATCAAATAAACATTTTGTGACTCCCCACCTTGCAAACTAATCTATATCAGGTCCCTTTTCATCTCGGTGTACTTCTTTCCTCCCTTCATCCCGTCCATATATATATATATATATATATATATATATATTTATAAGATGATTTCTTCGAAGTACCATGGAAGTGTTAAATATAAAATTTAGACAGCAACACACAATATGAGACCACACAAAAGGAACACTCACACGCTATTTCTTGATAATTTCGAAGATGTGTATATATATATATATATTTATAAACGTAATATATTTATAAACGTAAATATCCAATGTAAGTGTCCTTCTTTTATGTTTCTATGTGTGTAGTGTTTTTTGTGTTAGTGTTTGTGTGTTTGTGCGTCGCCGGAGAGCGTCTTTTCCAAGTTTATACATATATATATATATATATATATATATATATATATATATTTGTGTGTGTGTGTGTGTGTTCAATTAGTGAAATAATTATATGCATAAGCAGGTATATATGTGTGTTTTCGTGTGCACAAATAGTGAAACAATTTTTTCGATGAGGTGAATAGAAATTTTTAATTCATATTATTGTCTATAATTTGGGGAAACGATATTGGAGATGATTTCCAAAATGATCACTTGTGGAAAAAATGTGAGCATAGCATGGGAAAAGTGCAGCCCATATTTTAATCGTTATTATTTTGCTTTGATTATTTACAATACTTGATTTTATACTCCATAATAATTTGGGTAGCAAACAAAATTAATAGTAAATAACGGTGAAGTTAAGTCAAGGAAATCTAGCGATTCTCGACTGCGCCTTGCTATTCAGTAATTCACAAAGTTTATTATATTTTTTGTTAAATCGGAGCGTCAGTGAGATTCTGTATTATCTCCACTTTTACCAAAATTGAACATTTGCAAGAATTCTAGAAAATGGAAAGCGAGTTTAAATGTTCAATTCTTTCTGCCCATCAAGTTTGATTGCCCTCTCTAGATGCATAGATAACGTAGGCATAGTCAACGCTGTTGCACATATGTAATAGGTGGTGTTGAAAGTGACTGTTGTTACCTTTGGCAAAGACATCAAACTTTACGAAAGTCATGCAGAGCTAAACCCATAAATGGCAATTACAGACAAGCGAAACAAAGATTCCCGCCTAAGCATCCGGTCCATCACGCGTTGCCTCGCAATTCTCCTGGCATTTTCCTCCTTTTCCGCAATCACCAATTTTCCCACAGCGTCTATGCGAAAGGCGTGTTCGAAAGCAGCTTTACGCTGAGAAGGATATGCAAATAGCAAATCGCCAATGGCTCATGTAAGCAAGAAGGGCGCCTAATTGACCGCTGCGGGAGATTGCACCGTCACGAGAAATGCTCCGACTTCAACTCCATCTGGTCGTGTCGACACGAAATAATCTCACCGATATCTCCCCACCTCCTGACTCCATTGACGCAACCATCCCTGAGTTCCGCTCACGATTCCTATTCCCCATGAATGGGAACGCGTTCGTTGAGGAAAGAGGAGGGAAGGAGTCGTGAAAGGATTCTGTTCTTGGGTACGAAGAAAAGGTGAAAAGAAATGATTTTTTTAAGCAGAGCAAATATGCTGCATGAATGGTAAGGAAAATCCCTCTGGCAATCGCGCGCTCCATATGCTAAATACGAATAATTTGGCAACAAAAATGCCTGCAGGGTGCATCATTAAGATCGATTACGTCTTGTGTAGTGCTAAAAAAATAAGAAAAGGGAGAGAGCATAACGTGATTAAGAGGGAGAAATTTCCCCGGAAGAGGGCAGGGGCAATCTTTCACATATAGCCACGGGAGATCTACAAATAATTCATGTAATTTCGTGAATAAAATCAATTTATTGAAAAAAAACTGTTGGATAATTCATCTTTTGGAAGTTTCATTTCCCTAGTGACTTCGCTGTTTTTGCAGGGAAGCATATTTTTGAGTTTAGTCGAATCCACATTTGTATTTTATTTGGTAAGCTTCAGGGAAAGATGTATTTTAATGTACAATGCAAAACGAATCATTTTTTTAAACAAAATATCTCCCTTTAGTTTGTAAGCAACCATATCGAACGCTAATTATGAAAAAAGCTAATATAAGGTCAATACTAGAACCCATAAAGATCACTTTAATAAATTCCACATATTTCATTACAATCCCTCAACCGGTTTCAGCGTATAAAGGTCATTTCAACAGGTTTTTACAATTTTCTCACCGGTGTTTCTAAAATTCCGCATATAAGGTAATGCGGTAAATGTAAAAAGCTACTTTAAAATGACATTTGTAGGTTGATAACGATCGAGATATCTCAATAAAAATTGTGAAATATTACAAAGTTATTTATTTTCAACATTTCAAAATGCCACAAAGAGAATTTATAGACGACCACTTTAACCACATTAAATAATCCCAGGTTAAATTCAAAACTGTGAAATCGAAAATTTTATATAAAATTGAGCATTCTCCACACGGTATTACCATACATTATTCCAATAACAATACACAGATTTTTCTGAAAGTATCCATGAGATCTAAGAAACGTTCATTATGCATATAGCAGTAGTCAAATGTGATGACTAGTATGCAGAGCGCATTTATTATACTTATCTAAATAGTATTAAATTCGTAATATTTGGACTAAAGTTATATTCCTTGTGAAGTAGTATTCTACTTGTAATCACCAGGAGGACTTCCCACACGGAGGGGCAATAGAAAGATTTTCAGTAATTGGCAAAATTCCGTCACCCATGATCAATGAAATTAGGCTAAATTTAGCATATATGTAACTTTAAAATAGATTTAATATCATTACTTGAAAAGTAGAAAAATAAAATTATTTAATAAAGGTTTTATGATGAAATTATGGAATAATTAAACATAGGAGTGTAAATATTGCCTTTCTGGTATTCATTCATATGTGCTCATACATTATTAAAAACTTTTCTGTGCATTTGATTCTACTGCGATTCTATCTGACTCTATTTCAAATTAAATAATTAACTCTGTAATTTCACACACATTTTATTTATAACACGACCTGGGTTTCGACGTTGGACACCATCATTAGGCGGTCCTAAAAAGAGACCTCATTTCTTTGAGGACCAGCCGATGATGACGTCCAACGTCGAAACCCAGCTCGTATTCTAAATAAAGTGTGTGTGGAATTACAACGTTACTTATTTCATTTCAATGTATTATTACCTATTTGAGCGTTGTTTCTTAATGAATTCTTAAAAAAAAAAAAGGAAAAAAGAGTACAATATTGTAAAAAAATGATTTCATCAATTTAATTGAACACTATTTCCAACGCTCTATAGTTAGAGAGCATGATCATTTTAGGGCGCAATGATCATTAATTGAAATAAATGGACACAGTAATTATGTTGCAAAATCCGTGGTAGAAAAACAAACCCATTGAAAAATTTAAAACAACACCAATCTGGTTTAAAATAAAAGAAGGAAAAAATTATGTATTCTCCTGTAAACTATTATAATTTTGCTTTCTAAATGCCATGTATTTTTAGTACAATTGAAACAAAAGAACAATTTGCTACATCCTGTTGAATATCTTTCCAAATCAATCAATTCTGTTGCAGCACGTTAAGAGAACTACGAAAATTTTTGATCGGAGTTATAAAAAATATAGCTTGTTTAATCTAAAAGTATTTCTGTCGAATAAGTAGGGTCTTTCGATTCTGCTCTTGTCGAGTGTACCATTGGAACTTAGTTGTGATCGAAATGATGTATCCAGATGACAGTAGTTGTATAAATTGCGTGAAGCATTCCTTTATAATTTTATTTAATGTTTTTGGTCGTCTCAACATATGTTCAAGTTTTGTTACGATGAAAACAATTTGTGTCCCTGCTACAGATAACTTTTCCTCTCTGTAGTTTTGTGTTTTAAACAATTTAGGTAATCGCTTTATATCCAGCCGATTCTTATAACTTTTCAAGTTATGAGAATAAGTTATTTTTTGAAATGAAAGTCAGGCACTGTGATAAGATGCAAAAAGAAAGACTTGAAAAGGTTCAGTTTTCGAGATATTTGGAAAGTGCGACGTCAGCCGCTATCTCAGAACGAGTATAAAAACAACCTGTTTTGATGTTTTCACGTTTAACACTGATTTCATGATCTGGAGGGAGGTGTTGGTTATTGTGGCCATCCAATATAGTCTAAAAGAGATTGTAATGGATTGCAGCGATAGAAGAGAATCACGCTATCTTTAGAAAGCAGCTGGCTGTGATTAGATCTAGAGAAAGTAGAATAGAACATTAAATAGCAGTAAGACAGGGTTGCTCATAATATATGCTCAATAAGACGGAAATGAACAATATAACGTAAAAAGGAAGTGGCATAGGGGTATTCAAGAAAAGCCTAGTTTGCCTAGATTCGCGCATCACATAAGTTTATTTGAAGAAAAGATGAACCTCGGGTAGTTAAACTTAAAAGTAAGTGTACTATCCAAAGTGGATGCGGGAAAGTAAAACTTCAATGTCACCGAAAATAAAACTAAGGTAGTAATTTCCATAATAAGTAGGAAAGACCAAAATAAGACAAAGGGACAAGCGGAAGAGAACGCACCAATGTGACAAGTGGAACAGTTTTGATATGTTGGTAAGAAGATTACAATTCATCAATAAGTAAGAGTAAGCTTAGAAGTTAGCAGAATAAAGAAGGCCTTGTATCAGTAGAAATGAAAATAATATTCTAACCATGATATTTGATAGATTTTCATAAAAAATGTGCATACATTTTACATATTTACGGCTGCTAGACTTGGATGTTAGTGATAAGTGAAAAGGGATCTGGGAAAACCGAGTAGTAAGCGATGGAAATGTGTTTTAGAAACGGATTAATGATGAATATAAAATGGATAGACAGTAAAAAAGAAAGTATTTCCAAAATCGGATTCATAGTGGAGGAAAGACTAAGATCTAAAATAAAAGATAATAAAGGTGTTAGGACACCACTCGTAAAACAGAATAAAACCATATGCATAACTGAAAAAAGCATGCCAATTCACACCAACAGAACGTATATATGCGTGCTAAGCCCATTTTAACTTACTCACATGCAAACTTCATAGATTTTAATTAATAATGCTATAAGAAGTTTGGGGAGACCAATTTCGTTTGCCAACATTTTTTTTACGATTGAATTCTGCATCTAGAAAATATCGCGCAACCCGCCGCAAACAACGTAAACGTAAAACAGAATAAAACCACTTGAAAAACTAACTAAAGCATGTCATAAAACCATGCCATGCATCTGATTTACATCTACATACTTGTAATACCCCGCAAACCGCCGCAAGGGTGTGTGGCGAGGGGAAACCGAATGGTGGGGATCTCTCATACACCTTTGTCTTTAGCATCCTCGGATTAATAAATTGCCTTAAATTTACGTGGAAGATGTAACATTGCATACTGCATCCTGGGGTGCAATTGTTTGTTTGATGATAGTGTATATGTTGGCATGCAAATGGGATGAAGGGATTTTTTGCATGAGTGTATACGCCACTGTGGGAAAAGTTTTGCATATATGTGGTGATTTTGCACGTGGCTTTGTTCCTTTTTACGGTTGGTGACCTAACACCCCCCCGCCACACGCCCTTGCGGCGGCTTGCGGGGTATTATGTAGATGTAGATGAAAGACCGTGTAAGGCACAAGAAAAAGGGATAAACTAATTGGGCACATTCAGAGTTGTGTTTACTAGAGAATTACAATCAAAGAAACGTTAAATGAAAGAATTGTATGCATACTACACTAGATAGTATCCTTTACGATTTATTTGTATTAATGTTTTTTAGATTACGCTATTTATATATATTTATAAACGATTGTTACATCCCAAAAGTGATCATGCTTGCTGACTATGGAGCGTTGGAAATAGTGTCCGATGAAGTTGTTGAAATCATTTTTTTTTAATATTCTAATCTTATTTCCTATTTTTCTCTAAGAATATTTTAAAGACCACTGCACAAATAAGGAATATTGATCGTTGAGAGTAATTCTGGATATGTATCTAATTATACTTATGTTTTTCGTATACGTACAATAGGAACTTCTAAAACCAAATACTCATAAAACTGCACAAATCTTTCAAGCAGTAAAACTATCATGATAAACTACGCATGCATTTTAAAACCCTTTAATTAAGTGATAGTATATATAGGGAGATAAAGAGATATCCACGTTTACAAATACATTTCCAAGAGAAAGACATTCATGTCCAAACCATATATAATACTACGAAGATGAGGGGTGAAATCATCCAGAGTTAGGAAAGTAAAAACTTAACTGCAATAAAATCATTTGGGAACCCGAAAGATGATATCTGTTTCCTCCAAGGGTATATAAAGAAGTTGACTCTAGTCACTGTACGAGGTGTGGGAACCACGACAGCCGGAATGGATGAAAGAGATATTCTCCGTATCAATATATCGATTTTAAATATAAAAAAACTCCAAATCGTTTCGTTTGAGATTGAAGATAAAAAACGTAGCACATCAAGAACAGGGTATCACGAAAGCGTATGGGTATCATCGATGTCGATCTACGAACGATGCTGGAGTAAAAAAACTAAGGGAATACAAGTTCAAGGCAATCAAACTGAAAAAAGGAGAGAAAAAAATGTGCCAGAAAGACAAGGCGCTATTCGTAATTTCTTATAGCACCTATTGTTTATTTAAACACTATGACTACCATTTTTCTCCTGATTTCCACCCATACAATTAAACTTGATTTCCTCGGTTCAATCCAGACATTTAATATGGTCCTTTAACCTTTATACCATGAATTGCAAACCTCATGAGGAAAGACATACTAGATCCGGCTGAAAGCTCTTCATATTTCAGATGGAACAATATATTGAAAATTTATTACACTTCTCATGTGTGGTAGGGAAATTTAGTTGGTAGTTGTCCGAGAAGGGAGGGAATCAATCTCGATTTTCGGATAATACCATTGACTAACCCCATCTAAAAATCCAAGCGGTGTAACTCTTTAGCTATTACGACTTCATGTTAATTCTTCATGTAAGACTTCATGCAATATAAGACTTCATGAATGGGACCGTAGGGGAAAGAACTGACCCCGATACCTGTACGAACGAATGAATTTCACATGCCTTTAAAGGCTCGGAGTGACTCTTTCCTACTGAAATCAGCCTTGGGCTCGATTACTGCGGCATAGGTTATACACTTCAGGACAATTCGACACATGAAGTGTCTTCAATAAATAACGGGAATTTGAGTGTCTTAGCAGTCAATGTTAATTTTATCCCCTTATCAATAGTATCCCCTTCGAAGTAGTCCCCATTTATATTATGCACTTATGTCAATGCCTGTTCCAATTCTCGAAACACTTTCTGAATCTTTGGTATGGCTTTTAGTTCTCTCATCGATGCTTTTTTAATCTCCACTATGCTTATAATACGACGGCCCTTTAAGGATCTCATTATTTTTAAGAACAGAAAAAGTCATACGGGGCGAATATGGAGGCTGGGACAGAATTGGTCTTGTTTTCGAACGAAAATTCACGAGCAGGCAGTGAAGTGTGAGCAGGTGTATTATCGTGGTGCAAAAATTGTTTCACCAAAAATACGAGCGTTTTTTTAATTACTTCATGCAAACGGCGTTGAACTTGTAAGTAGTACTCTTTATTGATCGTTTGACCTTAGGCAAGAACTCAAAGTGCATTATACTGTGCACTATGAGAAATTATGAAATTCCCATTAGTTGTAAACACACCTCGTATCTGTTGGAATATAATCTCGAATGGTTCACATAAGTATCGAAGATACACCTATGGGAAACTCCGTAAAAGTATGCCATTTTCAATGAAGTTAAAACCGCGTTCTTTTTCAGTGGTTATGGCTCAATTACTTACAGAAAAACTTATTGTAGTAAAACATTCACGGTGGCACTATAATAGAGACGGATACTTACATATTGACAGCTGTATTATGGATTTATCTTGCCGGAAATATACCCCATTTTTTTCGCGAATCTAGCAGTTTCGCACGAAAAACAAGGAACGAGAATTTTAACCAGACCCGGGATTTGTGATCCTGGATAGGAAAATTTTGAACACTTTGTGAAGGAAAGAAAACGTCTGTTCTAACGACCACTCATGTCAGAGTCAGAGACGAATAAGACATTTTGGAAATCCAGCAATCGGCTGAAGTTAAGGAAACTACGGTCGTAAATCCATATGAGGACGATTTTCAACGCAATCAAAAACAAGCGGTGTCTTTGTTTCTCTAAATCTCTTGAACTACCCTTCTGAAGACGAGCGATCGACTCGTGCACAAACTTTGGATTTGGGAAAGAGAAAACGCTTAAGCAAACGTCGGGGAGCTAGCGTGACCTCGTCCATCTCTTCGGAAGTAGCATAAGGAACATAAACGTAGGAGATGACGTGCATCCCCAATAGCATTTCCAATGTCAACGCACCTTAAGAAAATCTGTTTAGCGTGATTCAAAGATAAAAACTGTTCACCATGCGTACGTTGATAACTGATTTAATTTCCCAACATTTGCGATTTCTAATTCATTTTTAGCAAGTTACAAAAACTACATAATGTTTACAAAATTAGAAAGTATTAACTGTTCCGAATGTATTTTATGACAGAATGGTGCAAACGTATGCCAAATATTATTTCATCTTGCAGGATATTATGTGACAATTTACGGAGAAAAGTGTGAGAAAAACAATTCAGAAAGTAGATGATTAGATTTTAATTCGCTAGAATATATTTGACAATAAACCTTCGATATAAAAAATCACCGAGTCGACCTTTACAAATCAATTTTAAATATTAGTTTGTACACCGATTTATAACTTTTTCATTAAGTTATGATAATTGTGTTTATATTTTAATCATCTACAGAAATTACTTGTGGACTAATTTAGAAAACCTTGTAAGTAACTCCATTTTTGGCTTTTATAGAGTCAGAAGTTTAATTAAACGAGTATCAATTATTTATTTATTGCATACTGGTTGAATGAATCACTGGGATATTATCGATAAAATAGGCTGCATACAGTTTCGAATTCCCCATTTTAAATTTGCTCAACTCATTAACATCTAGCTTCCTAAACAATTGACTTCAAGCAATTTCTATCTTCTTATGAATGGGAAAAGTGTTTTTCCAATTCCATAATGGTTTCCGGTTTTTCTGGGTGGCGATGCATCGGTTATAGACAGTCTTAAGATTTATAAATTAATAGTTTTCATCTAATATCACTGCCCATAATTTAACAAATTTTACTCTTACATTTTCTACGCCTAGTTCTGGCATACTTGAGGGGCAATTTGTCTGTGTTTATCAATGTTTTTTAGTAATTTACAGAAGAAATCCGCTAAGGTTATTAAAAATTGGCCCAAGAAGAGAGTGGGCGTGACGGGTATGTTGGAGGAATTACGTTGGGGGTCTCGTGATTCACGAAGAGTGCAGGAAGAGAAGGCCCGAGTTTTCTTGCGACATCGAGGGAATTATCATGAAACCGAATTATATTGGTAGAGGCGTCCTCCGGGATAAAATAAGAGATATTAGACCGTCACAGAACGTTTCAAGTACTCGTTCTTCCCTCTCACATTACGCAATTATTACAAAATATAACTCAAGTGTCCCAATATATTACCTAAAAGATTAAAATGTTATGATTATGTTTCTGAGCACACCAATTACAACATGGTGCTTATTAGCACATACGTGTGTACGTGCTCGAACCTTTTGTAAATATATATTCAAATGGCTGGTGCCCTAGCACCCCCCGCCACACGTCCTTGTGGTGGCTTGCGGCATATTGTGTAGATGCGGATGTTTAACGAAAAATTCATTTCTTTTGGAAAATAGTTCAAGATGATTTTAAATAAAGTATGTATTTAGCAGAAGAAAGGTAGTTATTTCTACTTCCAATATGTGGGAATGCTACCATGGAGCTAAACCGTTAAAGCTTAAAACAATGAAAGTGGAGAGATAAATAAATCCCTCTGAGTATTTTGTCCAAGTAACATACCTAATAAAATCCTTCTAGAAATATAAAAGAAATTAGCTGAAGATATTGCCCCGTTTTTAGAAATTGTTTTTCTGAAATCAATAGAAGAAGGCTCAATACCCCGCGTTTGGAAGCTAACCATATAACTTCCATTTATTTAAAGGCGGCGATAGGGATAAACCAACCCATAACCGACCCATTTCCTTAACATCAATTCATTGTAAAATATTAAAACACATTATTGTCAGTAACATTATGAGTTCTCTTGACAGTAGGAAAATACTAAGCCACAACCAGCAAGGATTTAAGAAGAGCAGATCTTGCGAAACAATTAGGTCTTTTCATTCATGGTATAGATCGTGATATAGATATATCGTATACTTAGAACGGGGGAAACAACACATAAGTCGATGCAATATGCCTAGATTTCAAAAAAGCCTTCGATAAAGTCCCACACAATAATTTTTTACAGAAACTTAAATGCTATGGTATCAATGAGAAAATTATTAATTGGATTAGAGACTTCTTGTCAAATCCCAAACAAATAAGTTGCCATCGATGGGTTGTACTCAACGGATAGAGATGTAACTTCGGGCGTCCCCCAAGGAAGTGTGGTAGGGCCTCTTCTGCTCTTAATATACATTAATGACTTAAGCACACACGTTAGTAGCAATCTCAGGTTATTTGCTGATGACACGGAGGTATACAGAGAAATAAGGAGCCAACTAGATCGCGAGCTACTCTCTAGAGACCTAGACTCAATCTCGGATTTGCGCAAGAAATGGGGATCAATGCTTAGTATAGACAAATTCGGAGTTTTGAAATTTTGGAACAAAGGAAGTGGCGAACAGGACATAACCTACGAAATAGAGGGTTCAGTACTAACTACGGCCAAACAAGTTAAATATTTGGGGGTAGTTCTAACACCACGCCTTTCATGGTGAGCACAAATGAGAACAATATGCCGATCCGCTTTAAAGAAACTAGGCTTCATTAAACTGCTGATGGGGGAATGGAATGAGAAAGTTAAAGAGAGGTGTTATTTCGCTCTAGTTATACCCCATTGGGAATATGCCGCTAGTATTTGGGAGATATTTTGGCAAAAAGAATTAGATAAAGTCCAGAGTAAATCCGCCAGATTCGTTAAAAATTGTTATAATAATAACACAAGTGTGACAGGGCTTTCAGGGGATTTAGGCTGGGAGCCACCTGAAATACGAAGAGAACAAGCGAGACTTAAACTTTAGAAAGGTTCAGAAGAAACAAGTTTAACGATGACATTAATGAAATTGTAATGGCCCCACACTACTTAGGTAGATCATACCACAAAGATAAAATATGGGGGATAGATTCCAATATAGATAGGTTCAAATACTCATTCTTTCCCAGAACAATCAGAAATCAAAATAGTAAGAAACCTAAATCCCTCTAGAAATATGAAAAACATTTAATATACAAGTCGGAACAAAATTAAACCTTGTAAAGAATTCAGATGCATGTGTATGTTAGTTGCTATTTTGTGTGTTTGCATGTGTGTGGGGTGTAAGGGTTTGTCCATGAATGTACGACTCGTATACCATGTTTGTTTGTGGACTGTATAAATTCGTGGCTTTTGCATGCGGTTTTTTTTTCTTAATTTCGGGTGGCGACGTAACACTCCCCGACACGCCGTTGTAGGCATTAAGTTGATGTAGAAAATCCATATCGTTGTGATATTATAAAGGATCTCTTCGAGACAGAATTTTAGATGAGCACATAACAATCTGAATAATTAAAAATGATCTCCTGCCTGCGATGCAGAATGATGAACAACTACATATTTAGATTTTACTACATAATATGACATTAACTATGAAGTGCAATATTTTACTTCAGGAGGAATAAATTTCACTTTGAATTTTGGAGAAGCTTTCAATCTCTTAAGTTTACAACTTCCATGAAATCATTTGGCAACTATCTCGAAAGGTATTCGGAAGAGATTCAGCAGCGTAAGTTTCGAACTGAAACTCGGAAAATCGTGGACTTTTGAGAACAAGAGAAGTCGGAAGTTCAAACATCCATATCCCCCCGTTGTCAGTCTCCCTGAAAAAATGATTACTTCCCTTAAGTACTGAAGAAGTAAATGAAGTATTTACTTCTTGACGGGAAACAAGAGATAATTATGAATACGCGTCGCATGGTTGGAAATGTGTATTCTGAACGGCATCACGTAATTCCCGTAAACTACCTCATCCTCTATTATTCCCTTAAAAGGAGAAATGACTGATTGGACCTTGGTATCTATTTGACTTTCGACCAATGGCCAGTATTTTCCTTCTCTTCCAATGCTCCGTCCCTTGAGCCCAAGCCGATTCCCCACTTCCGCCGAGATGCGGAAAGATACCTCAGTAATGCAGAAGGAGAGATAGCGAAAGATGCAATACCAAAGACTGTATATATTTAATAGGCTACCGGTTCCAGCGCACAGCGGTTATCTGGTCAGTGTTCGGCTTCCTCTCTCATCGTCCTATTGTCTCTCTTCCTCTTTATCTTCCTGCTTTCATACATCCCTCTTTCCAAAATACCACGACTGGCAGAAGTCGAGCTTAGACCTCAGGCAGTGTCCATGGGATCGGAATACCCAGGACGCGCATTAAATCCCACAAAACCGGCAATATTCCTCCTGCTCAACCCAGTCGATCGTCTGACCAAATCCAAGCCTCCCCCTCCTGAACATCATCTCCTCCTGCCGCTTACGCCCCCTCCACCTCCCGTCACTCCTATTCCCATCGTCTCCGCCCGATCGGTCGTCCTCACAATACGCAGTCCTTCAATAGCATCTTAGGTCCCCCGGGGGGGTACCCTTGAGTAATGGCTTGCGCTTCCGAAGCCATCTGATAACGGTACCTTCGACCGCTGATAGGCCCCCTCGGGAAATTCCCAAACCCTAGCCTCTTCCTCCCACCTTCCTCCGACCACTTGCGTCCACTGCTTCTCCATCTCTCCCCGATATGGGTATTTCATATCTGTCCCCGAATTCCCAGATGGATTTGTCCATCAGCCGTGATGGGTCTCCGACTTCCCCTCTCGCCCCACCTAATTTTTTTTCGTAAAAGATTCCGTATAAATGACTGCTAGGGTTGGGCGAAGCATTTGCGACTGGGAAGCGAATGCACTTCTCTACGGACCAATAGATGTTGTTCGCCTGTGTTACCCCACTCGCGATTGCTGCGCTCACCTACTTTACTCCTTAAGATCTAAAACATACATTCCAGAGAATACTGGCAGATCAGATAGTCGAGGTGGTTAGTGCAATCTCTCACTCAAAAGAGTTCTATTCCTGCAGTTCTTGAGATATGACAATCTTACGTATTCCAATTTGGTTTATTATCATATTTTTTTAGGCATGAAGGACATTTAGTGTTTTCTGTGGGTCATCTAGGATAAGGCTATGCCCGCATTTTACAAACTTCTACCGTTTTCAATTTTCAAATTTCCAAATTTCACGTGCATAACCATATACTAAAGTATGCAGTCTTTCCGAGTCAATTTGATCATGTCATATTCTCATCTATTCAAAATCAATCCAAAGGTTAAGAGAAATGCAAAATCTAAGATTGGAATGAAGAAATCCATTTATTTTAGAAAATTTGAACTATTTTATTCGTATTTTCTGTCAATATTAAACATGGCTTTTAGGAATTACACAACATAACTCCCAGGCACCAGTTCCCTATAACTGCGGAACCCAAACTTGCGCCATTGGATCCGCATGAAAGTGGGTTTCCCACCCAAATTGACTAATCACAAAGTGAGGTCAAAAAATCAATGAATTTATCTTAAAATTAAAACTAACATCAAAGAAAACAAATAATATATTATTGACCTTGTCAAGTAATGTATTTTTTATTTCGAGTCTCAATTCCTATTTTTTTCCACTATCTCGGGGAAAAAAGGGGTTTTGCCATATTTTTGTTCCTAGCTGAGAGTTATTCTAAATTTGTAACAATTGAATGGTCAATATGGTCACAAACTGGAATGGTCAAATGTAGTTTTAATAAATATAAATTGAATTTTCAACTCTAATAACGGAGGCTCTTAGTGTAATTCCATTTTGATCACAAAATAGTACCAACTTTGATTTCATCAGGAATCGTATAAGGAGTAGGTTATGAAAACTTTTTGCTCTAAAATTGCATAACACTGTCTTTTAGGCTATCTTTCAACTTGTTCAAAATTTTATTGCGGTGCCTTCAGCTTACACCAATTACCCAACGATACTACTGCCGAAATAGCAATTTAAACTTAGGCAAACGACAGCATATACTTTAGACCGAATCCCTCGCATGGAGGCCAAATTTTAAAGTGCCCTCCAATTTCAACGAATTATGACCGAATTACAAGACACCGCAGTAGCCATTAGAAAATGACTAGCTAGATGGAGAATCAATGGCGCAGCACCTGGCTATCATAATTATAAAGGCGAATTCAAACTTGAAGGGGTGCATTTAAGCTGACTCTATGGCAGGGGTATAAAACCACGGCGTTACACGATAGCAAGATAAATAAATCTCTCTACTGAACCCGTGATTCAGTGTCTATTTTGACTGCTCAATAAAACCTCCCTTTGCTAGTATCAACCTCCCATTTCCATCATGATCTCTCTCGTTTCTTTTCAAATGGTCCCAGATACTTCTAACAATTTACATTTTGGCACACCAAAACTTTAAAATGTTCATTAACTTCTAATAAAACTCTCCAGGCAGCCTGTAATTAGATATAGGGATTCGCCCATGGCTGAACATTAATCCCGACTAAGCTCCTATCATCGCAAAGAAAGTGAGCGGGAACAAGGAAATCAGGCAAGAAAATAAACTTCCAGCGATTGTATCTTCAGTGCCTATTTTTCTACTCGATTATTTTTAACATTCGGGATCCCTGGTCCTCCTTTCCGAAGGTATCCCATTATTTTTTGTAGGTCTCTGCCGTCATGTGTCGGAAAGGGTCTCTCGCCCTCGGTTCTATTTAAAAGGACAGGTGAAATCCCTGATGAGCAGGGGGACCTAAAACCTTCCACCCCACCTCCCCCCTGACTCGAAAATTCCAAGTGTTTGTTCCGTTCCGGTGGGAAGGAATAATGGGTGTACTTGAGGCGAGATGACAAGACCGGATACGAGTGAAGTAGATAAAGGGCCGTTCTTGCTCTTCGTCGGGGTCAATTTTACAAATAGTTGCGATCCCAGAAATGGTTAAGTGGCGTAAAAAATGCAGGCATCAATTAAATCCCTTTCGTGCATATACCTGACTGAAATTCAGGTGTTAAGTAACTCAATACCAAGGAACCCCAGAAACTCATTGTGTTAGAGAAACTTATCATAGAGCAAAACCATTGAATAACAGATCTGTCGGTTTTCTATACAAACCGGTGTTCATTTTCAATATAATCCTTGGGATTTAGCATTTCCAAGGCACTAAATTTTCCGCAATTATCTGCAACTCGAAAGACAAATGTCTATTCAGAAGGAAGAAAACGTTGCATCTTTTGAAAACATGCTCAATTCGAAGCAAGATATTCCGAAATTATTAAATAGCGGAGAAAATAATTGCCGCGAACACGTTCAATCAAAAACTCTCAGCAACATTTATAATATGCAAGGAAATTTGTTTGGCACACAGCATAAACGAGACTAATTCCAAAAGGCGACCTTGGGGTAAGAAAATTATCCAATGAATCATTTCTGTCGGGTAATTGCTATTTTATCTGCAACGATAACGCACACGGGTGATTTTCTAATTGAATTCCGTAAATTTAAAAGCTTATTGGTCTCTTACAATAGGGAAAAATATAATAAAAACTGACAACTAGGTTCTTCGGTCCATGATACAGAATTCAAAAGTAAAACTTTTTAAATAAAACATGAATATAACTTTTTCTAAAAACCATAAATGAAACTGTCAATACGATTCATATCATTGATGTTTACTACTAAATATAAATATTCAAATATCCAAATTTACGCTGGTTTTAGAATTTCCTAGTTGTAATACAAACAACGATAGGTATAAGATAAAATGCAATAATTAATTGAAACTCTCATTAAAGTGTTTCCAATCCCCAAAGGCATTTGTGCACGCGAGAGAATTTTATGTTTTTCTCGATATTTCAAGAATTTTAAGATATCCCTAAATAGGATACTTCCTGAAAAGAGTCAGGGAGGAAAGTCCGTCTGATTTATAAGCCAAGAGATCAGGAATTAGGTCCTGAGTGGCGTGCGTCGGGAGACGGTGGTCCGCATGTGCAAGGGTCAATCTGACGTTAGCAGCTACCATTTGGGAAAGCGCTCGATCTCCGAAGAAGATAACAAAAATGTCGCAAGAGGTTGCCACATAAGGCTGCATCGGTCCCTCTGATCCCAAAAACTTTTTATCTTGCCCTAAACGTCCCTCTTACTGCTTGTAATATGTCTTCTGCTGCCTTTCTTCCCCTTCCTCAACCCCCCTATAAAACCACAGCTGCGACCAACGACGCGATATCACGCGGAGATTATTTACTTGAAACTAACTAATAGTTAACGCTCGGTCATGAATATACGAGCTAAGGCGTGTGGTAAATCCATTCCCTATAACTAACAGCTTAAGGTAACATTTTTGACAACCGTGAAAAACATTCTCAGGCAGTCCGTCAATCGCACGTTTTCAGCCTAATATCGGTGTTAATTGCCTCCATTAGGCCATTTTGAACTTTAAAACCAGTGAAAATGTATTCATGTCACATGTAAACATTATTTTAATACATGGATCTATGATTTCGCAATGACTTGACGTGGGATCATTAAAAGATGACAGATGAAATGCTAATTTGAGTAAAAATGGCAAAGAGGTAATAAAGGAGCATTAAAATCAACTCAATGGCAATTCGATATCCAGGTAATATCGCCATAAAGAGTGATATGCAGAAAGTCTTTTCAAGAGAAAGGTGGACTAATGGAGTGGAGGAAAATTTGGAAACACCAATGAAATCAAAGAAAAGTCACTTAATGATATTAATGATGCATTCCTTCCAAGCCGTCTTCATTTACATTCTTCTGATTAATAGAGAACCTAAAGACTTTCTACAATGATATAAATAATTTCATTTTCCTTCCGAAATTTTCAATTTTAAAATTGTTCTGACAAGTATGGAAACATGGTAACATTAATTAAATCATCTAATAATGGTAAAAGTAAATATTTTAATAAAAATTGACAGTTAATGTTATATCTTCACGGTGTCTTTGAGCCCAGCATTGGCATTGTGAAAGGAATACGAAAATGCATTATTCGCTTGCTCTTATGGCCGCAAAAGAAATAAATAACTCAAATAGAAATCCAGTAGTTATTATTGTATTTGGCTTGAGCAAAGTGCATTTAATATTAGTGCAGCACCCAGGATGTTGTTGTGAAATGTGGTCTTTTACGATTGATTTGGTCTTGGAAAATTTTCTTTATAGTTCTATAGCATGCTTCATTAATTTTTGTTTTTTCTAGATGGACATACTGATACACCATTTCCTGAATATCGAAAAATGATATCGCCACAATTTTTCATGCGGAAGAAATTACATCGTCTTTTTTAGGCATTGGTTATACTGAAGATTTACACAGAGATCTTTGCCATTTTCCCTTAGGACAAAAAGAATTAACTAAGTTTTATGAGCTGCGATATCCTTAGAATGAAACTCATCTTTCTGTAACATCAACTTCGACTGCAAACACACCAGCACGTGAACATCCTTTGTTCAAGTATAAGAAGTATCGGCACCCAAAGCATACAAATACGTCTCATGTGCAGTTATTCTGTTACCAATTTGCTGAAGGTACACAATGAAATTTTATTTATTCCTGGTGGTAATCTAAACGGTATTCGACGACCTTCTTTCACAATGGTAGCAGCGGTATAAATTCTGACTTTCGTAAGAGCAATGAGCTCTGGAACTTACTTTGAAATTGACACTCTCCCCTGAGGAAGCAATTTAAAACGACTTAAAAGTGTGCTATAGGGAATAGCACACTCTCCATAAGACTTATGTAGCATTAAATAAACCTCGAATGACGATTTCCACAGGCGAAAGCTTATATTAATAAAGCGCCACGTGTTACCTCCATCGTTGTCGTAGGAGAACTGAATGTTTGCCAATTTGATACGGCTGCAATTGATGTAATAGTGGAGTCAAATCAATGTTAATGTTGTCACATAAATAATAAAACTGGACTAACAGTAAAACAAAATTAACTTTTTACACAAAATTATACTAATGAAACACGAATGATCAATCTTTGTTGAACAAACGTCGTAGTTGCATTTCCGAAAGTACTGATGGTCTTCGTTAGGCCAAACAGGTTAAATGCACGCACTTTCCACCTCCCCATCTTCTCTCGTAATTACCCACTTTATTTTTTCTGCTCGCTGGCGTCTTTATTCTCCCATTCCATCCTAAAATCCTCTCCGCAACCATGCCATAACACATCTCGCCCATTCCATCATTCTCCTTCTACCACTCGCGTTCTCTTTCCTTCTCGACTTCTCCTTTCCCTCTCCCCCTTCCATCCTCCCAGGGTATTCATCCCTGAGTGGGAAGTAAGCAGCTTTCGTCTGTATCCGTTTTGTCATCCGCGTATACCGAAACCCTATCCCCCTCTCCCCCAAACAAGATGAAAGTCCCCCTTCCTACCTTCCCCCGCCAACGCCCTCCACGCTGCCCCCTTTCCAGTGGTGCCCTAAACATCCCCTTTCCTGCAAAAGTCAACCCCATTGTTCGACCCCATAATGTCCACTCTCTGATCTCCCCCTCCGTCCACTACCGTCCACCCCATCGAGCTGACCTCTCCCTCCCCGTTCCTTCTCTCGCCTCCCTATAAACTCTCTTCCCCCCCCCCTATCTCTCTCTCTGCCTCTCCGTGCATCCACTCGGCGACAGGATGGACGCCCTCACTCACATCATACTTCACTTCCATCCTCCTCCTCCCTCTATCTCGCTTCCTCCCTTCCCCTCACCCATCCCCTCAACCGCTCCCTCCCTCTTACGCTTCCCATTGCTGAAATGGACCGAAACTGAATGAGACGTGCGGAGAGTTTGCTTTCCATAGTGCTAGAAATAGTCAAATAGCTCTCACCGGTCATTCCTCTATCCGTCCATTGCTTAACTGCATGGATGGATTATAAAGCATAGGTAATATTTAGCAGTTTAGACAGCTGTGGCTTATTTATCGGAATATACGATATCTGTAAACAGAATAAATTAAGAGAGAGAGAGACACAGACGTAGGTTAAATCTGGAGGCGATATTTCAGCGACTCGAGAATTGCACTGCGCAACATATCAGCCTAGATAGCATAATTAAAATAAAATGAACGCTCTTAGAAAAACGGACGACCTTCATTCCCCCAAACTTACGCTACAATTATGAATCTTCTATTTCGTTTAATGTAAATCAGTTTATAAACATGCAACTAACTTTCCAATGAATGGTTTTAATCATACATGTACGCAAAATGAATGGGTAGAGCGTTTTCTCCCTGGGAGGATGAATAGGAAGAGGTGTAAGGCAGGATTGTCCATTATCACCGGTGCTGTTCAACGTATATGTGGAGGAAATGATTATTAATGCATGGGAAGAACTGGAGGTAGGAATGAAAGTCGGAGGGGAATTCGTAAAATCCGTTAGGTTTGCTGATGACCAAGCATTAGTTGCTAAGTCAGCCAAGGGGTTGCAAGCATTGCTGAGTGAATTGGAGGTTCAGTGCTATAGATATGGGATGAGAATCAATATTAATAAAACAAAGGTTGTACGATTTTCCAGAAAGAAAAAGGCTAAGCTAAATATTAAAATAGGCTGGGAAAATAGAGCAGGTAGAGCAGTTTACGTATCTCGGAAGTGTTTTGGACCAATACGGTCAAAGTGGTAGGGACGTAAGGAGAAGAATTGCGCTAGGCAAGGAGGCTTTCACAAGGAGAGAGTTGATGACAGGAACGTTGAGTAAGGATGTTAAGAAAAGATTCGTTAAAAATTTTATGTGAAGCGTAGTAATGTACGGCGCGAAAACATGGTCGCTGAAGCAAGAGGATAGGCGTATATGATATGTGGGTCTGGAGAACAATGGAGAAGGAGAATTGGACCGAAAGGAAAACAAATGAGGAAGTTCTAGGGATGGTGGGTGAAGAGAGGGGTTTGTTGGGAGAAATCCTATAGAGGCCGGAAAAATGAATGAAGGCGTATTGAGCGGCATTGGGATGTTGAAGAAGGTAATAGAGGGGAGAATCTTAGGCAAGCAAGGAAAGGGCAGGAACAGGATAGGTATGTTGAACGGGATGAAGGGAGGAAACAAGTACACATAGATGAAGAGAGACCTGATGTAGAGTAGGTTGTAGGGTGCCTGTGCCTAACCATAATATAATCTAACTGATACCTTTCTGAGTCACCTGGCATTTTCCATGTATACCTACGCCTCTTGTGGTGTCGAAACCATGTGTTGGTGATGACTAACCCCTGTCTCCTGCAGAATTCAATTGCCTTTTCCCCTCGTTCATTCCTCGTGCCTAACCCATAGTCCCCCACCTCACCACCAACTCTTCCTTCGCCTACCGTCGCATTCCAATCCCCCATCACTATCAAATGTTTCCCTGCAGGAACACTCGCGATGATATCCTCTAACTCATCGTACATCCTATCGACTTCTTCCTCCATGTGGTTGCTCGGTGGCATGTATACCTGAACAATGACCAAGTTCGACGGTTGCGCTTTAATCTCTACAAGTAAGATTCTATCAGTTGCTTGCTCTATGTTGACTACGCTTCTTCCTACCCCTTTATTTAATATTACGGCAACCCCTCGTTGGCTCTCGTCCCCGCCGCTGTATATTACTCTATAATTATCACTCCAGTAATCCCCGCTATCCTTCCATCTCACCTGGCATAGACCTAAAACATCTATGTTACCTCTTTCCATCTCTCGCTTAATATTCTCTAATTTGCCTGTCTTCAACATTATCCTGACGTTCCATGTTCCTTTTCTAACTACTTTCGTCTTCTTCTGCGTCTTCTGCTGCTGTTATTTCTCCCCCGCAAGGGTTTCGTGGGATGACGATCGCGGAAGCCTTGCCTCCCCCGCTGCCGGACACGGCACACGGCCCCTTGGGCCGAGTCCCGCAGTTGCCAGGACTCAGTTTTTCTATGTTGTCCATCATTATGTTCTTAGGACAAATAATTGAGGTGGTTTCCCGTTTCCTTCCTCAATAATGTTCAACTGGGGTCAGACGCCTTTGCAGCCGCCTCACTGAGGAACAGACGCTGCGTGGACTACCTTCCGTCTGGCTCCTAACATTCGACCTATCTGTCATGGGTGACCCCACCAGGAGCAATTATTATTACTCCCGCCAGCACAGGTCTAGGGGTCATCAGAAGAAAACATAATATATAATGTAATATATATATATATACATACATACATATATATGTATATATATAATATATAACGCATAATCTTCCATTCTATTGTGCAGCTCTCTAATATACATAACATCTTCACTTTTATTTCTCTCTAGCTATGCGCCGATGAGTAAAATTCAACACTTGCACCACTCCTGATCAAAACATGCCTTATTAAGTTGAAACCGATAACCTTTTGCGCGGTGGGTCGTAGGCTACTAAATAAATAAAAGTAAATAAATGTGAAAATGTACCGTATGTCACATTTTATCTTCGATAAAAAAACCATAAACACAGTAATCAACCCGAAGGTCGGTTTAGTAGGTGATGGTAGAGCTCACCCATGCACTAAGCCCGACGGGGTGTGAATATTCACACATCAGGGTAGGGGAGGCCAACTCCTTTCCCTGTGCCGGTTATGGTTTCCCAGGAAGATCTGGTACCCAAAAAATCAACTAACTTGGATGAAGCTGCAGGTGCACAGAGTGCCTTGCCCGGGAATCGAACCCTTCGGTCAGTAGTCCAACGCTCTACCCACTAGACCACCGCGACCCACTTTATCTACGATACGTGATGTGAAATCTCGTAGGTCACTTCTCCTGAAACTAACAAAAGTCTAAGTTGATTCGAGCGATGTCAATCAAATTTCAGGTTTTATTTTTAATATTTAAATTTTTTCCCAAAATTTAGCTTATTGGTTGTGTCATACTTTTGAGGTCTGTAAGCATAGGATGCAGCCTTGCATTATTTTGGGAAAAATAACGTACCTAGAATACTGAGACCTTAGTCTCTCACGAATCACTTCCATTGAGCTCTCAAACATTTATCCTAGAGTCTCTTCCACCTTTCAAAACAATCGGAAAAGTTCTTTTTCGGATTGGCCATCAGCTGCCTCGTCGCATTCTTATTTATTTCGTCAGTGTCAAGAATTTCGCTCTTCAATTGCATGAGACTTGCTCCAATTGGCAAACAAGTTCCCAGATTTTCTAAAAAAAGGTCTTTCCCGGAGATGAGTCTTGAGTCTACCGCTAAGGGCCCTGAAGCCCAGTCTTCCCAACACTCGGTTGACGATAAACGGATAAAGGAGAATGCGACGAGGCAATCGACGACCATTACGAAAGAGGACTTGTCCGATGGTTTTTGAAAAGTGGAAGAGAAGCTGGAATAAGTATATGAGAGCCCAAATGGAGTAATTGCTCTAGGTAGGCTATTTTTATCATAGTATTGATGATGGATAGTTTCCCGACGGTAATCGCATATCGTATTTCATGATTGTTGTACATCTGGATTATTTTATATAATACGGTCTTTTTTCGATTGCAACAAATATACATTTATTTAAATTTTATTTTTTTTAAATTTCACTTTAAGAGAAGACATGTCGATGAAACTACATGAAATTGGGAGTATCATATCAATTTCTTAAATCCAACCTCGTCTTTTGCAATTCATTTTCCTCATTTATTTCCTTGCTCAAAATTCATCAATTTAACCGAATACCCTTTCATCAGAAACCTTTCCACTCTTTATGTTTACTGCTCATGAAAAACTTTCCTTTATGACTCTACTTTGGATTCCCTATCACGAACTTCCTCCTCTAAATGAATTATTTTTTGGCGACGTAATCATTCTCCCCAGATCACCAGTCCCCACGAATTTAGTACATGACTTAGCTTCACCGCCCTTTATTAAATGCAACTATTCTAAAATGCTGTAATAAATATATTTAAATCCATTTCTCCTTATTTCAGAGCACGATTTACCAGTGGGACTTCACTTACTGAGAAAATAAAAGCCGCGCGGGGCGCAGGATTAGGACTTGGTCCTGATTTTTTTTTGCTTCTTCAATTCGAAATCAAATTAACTAAAAGATACATCATTATTATGTTATCACTAGCATTGTAGTTCATCCATTATTTGCACCAATCTCGCTCAAAAGTCTCATTTACCAAAAGGAGAAGCAACTAACTGAAAAAAATAGGCATATACTTTTGATAACATATTTTACAGACATCCTCACACGCATAAAAATAATAATAATACATGAAGTACGCACTTCCCGGGATATGAGAATAAGAATCGGATTATTTCCGGATAATTTGCTCGAGGTGCTCAAATTCACTGTCGGATAGGGAATTTGAAATCAATGCTAGTCAGTCAGACGTGACCTCGAAACTAGACGCTCTAGGCTACGGCAGCCAACAGATCGGTGAAAGATGAGCCGTCAATCGTAACTGCGAACAGAATCATCCTGACACTTCCGTAAATCCAACGGAAAATGGTAACGGCAATCTTAACCGATAACTAGCAGTGTGCTACGAGGCTTAAGTCGCAAGGGCCTGATTGTGAACTTAATCATGAACCAAAACAATGCAGTGGGAATATCGGCATTCGAAAGAGATGAGGAAATGGATAGGATAAGATTTGGCGAGAGAACTGAGAACATGAGAGGGAACGGAGTATGCATTTAATAGTAGCAGTAAAGAGAATACAATAAAACAGCTCTTCATAGCGAGAGTATTAAAACGCTCCGAGTTGAGAAAAATATGTAAGATCAAGATCGAGGAAATTTCTAGAATCTTTGTGTAACCTGGAGTGGAGGTATCAGGCATTCATCCCTTTCCGATGGAAAATCTATCCCATGAAGATTGATTTGCACTGAATATTCAGTGCGGATCGTTCTCCATAGAAACCGCTAGAGGGTTTGAAGGAAAGACAAAGGGACAAGGGGGGTCACGATGAGTATGCTGATGGAAAGTTTTTTAACATTAAAGGGTGTGCTGATAGAGGAGGCCAGATGAGAACAGTTAGAGTAAAGATTAGAGAGGTTTCCACGAGAAGAAAGGATTAAAAAGATTAAAGAAGAGTCTAAAAGAAAAGATTAAAACGCAATGACACATGAAGTTGAATGGTTTAAATAAGTCCAATCCAATTAAGCAAAGATGTCGCTAACGGTTCTTCTTCTGGAGATCGTTCTAAAATGTACGCAAGCTTACGCACTTCTCGACGTTGAACGATGAAATTTTTCAGGTCAGGTTGCCGGAGTTGGTCTAATGAGTTATTTGTTTGAAATATTTAAACTTCAAAACCGACTCCCCGAAGGGATTATTCTGAGCACTCAACGGAAAATTCTTATTTGGAGTATTACCGGATCCGAAATTGGGGGATTTTGTGCTCATTAACTATTAATAATAATAAAGTATGTACCAATTGCAAAGACCCTGAGAAACCCCACCATTTTATATTTAGCATTACTGCTATCCTTAGAGATCCTGAAAAGAGGTCATTCTGATCATACGCTGGGAAAGCACCATGTCTTTATTAGAATACATTTTCATTTTCCTCAGATTAATATGTTGTTCCTCAAAGTTCTAGTATCCGTTAAGAATATTTAGTATTTGTTCATGAAAAGAATAGTACCCCTATATACTAAGGTACTCGGAGCAAAGTCAAACTTGGAGATCTCAATTTCATCATGAACGATATTGAAAATGTTTATTTAAATTTGACCACATTCGATTTATAACGTAATTATTCAAATACTAGTTATTTTCTATGATGCAAAATTTTATTTGGAATGTAAACAAATTATCAATTAATTAAGTAAATTTGCTGACGGTCTATCAAGTGTTTTATTCGCCCTGGAGGGAACTTAGGACCAAAATCTTGGCAGGTAAATTGCAAGTTATAGTTGAATACTTTCACCATAATTGGTATATAAAATAAATATGTAGGGTAAAAATAATTTTATGGAAAAAAATACTGGGCATCTCTTTTTTTGTCAGGTTACTTTAACAGGCAACGAAAGATGACTTAATACGAGCTACCAACTCAATTAATAATTTTTTATTTAACCGGGGTTATTTCTTCCGTGCTACTGTGTCAAATGCAAATTTAATGATTCATTGGAATTAGGGTGAATGCGTATGGGATTAACACCCTCAGTAAGAAGTAGAAAGGTAATTATGAGCGGGTAATACAGGCATAACATAATAGAACCAAGAAGCTGACAGATGCCGACGCATAAAAGTTCAACAAATACAACTTGCATGTAATTCCACTCTTCTTTGGCTTTAGCTTAGTCTTTAAATATAAACTCTTGTCCTACATGTCATAGATATATTCCTACTTAAAACACACATAGTGACATACTCCAATGCCCATCATATCAGTTCTGAAATACTTTTCTCAATATTCAGAAGGCAAATATTAACCCAGTAATCAAATGACCAATTCAACAAAATACGTAATATTGATAAAACCTTGTCTATATAAAATATTATTTGGAAATTCCGCTAATAAATGAACTAAAGTCCAGAGTCATGCAATGTAAAGTGTAATTTTAGATAGGAAATGGGAGAGATCATTAATTTTACAAATGCTGAGTTGCATTACGTTAACAAACAATTATTTGACTGGTTAAATTTGATTGGTAAACTTTGACAAAATCATCCTTTTTGTAATAAGATTATTGGAAAAACAAGATACTTCTTGATTTGAAATTTTTGTGATTTTAAAACTCACACCATAGTTAACTGAGAAAATTCATTCAACGCCCTACAATCTACAAGAAATTATGAACTATGCAATACAACAATTTCAGAATGTAAAATTAATTTATACACTCTGAAATAAATGCGTTGTAATGCGCATATTGTGGGAGACTGCGATTAAAGTTGCTGTCGTGGCATCTCCCGCAGTTTTATGGAATTATGAACTTTGTTTTAGAATTCGGTCAAAATTATCAAACGGATACCAACAAGTAACCCCACATTGTCCAAATGCTTTAGGATAACTCCGTCGCACAAAAATATCAGGCAGGTCCGTCCCGTCACGCATTTCAAGGTTTAAAATTCCTTTTTTTCGCCATGAAACAACATTTTCTGTGTTCAAAAACTTATTCCCAGGTGTTAAGTTAGGACAGTAAGAGTATTTTAAAACTATTACTCCTATTTAATCGAGCAAAAAATTTTATTAGTGCATCTCTTTAACCTTGGAGAGAACTCTCATGCGAATTTGCAAGTGGAAGGAAATTTAATTTTCACCACTTCGGGAAGAGCTTTTCAACTAAATAACCTAGGTTTATTTAATGACCGTGCAATAATAGTAACATCATTTTAGGCATTTAGAAAAGAAAATAAAACTATTTTCCCCAAGGAAAAACATAAATACTCGCATTAAGTCTTTACTATTATATTAATTTATATTTATTTATAATAATTTCACATCCCTTTTTTATTTTAATTACTATAAGCAAGTGAAATTTTTCGGTAACACAAAAGAAAATCGTAGTTCTAAGATCAAATTACGCATATAATTATTCTGTCTCGTCTGTCACATGTTTCATTCTTGATGTCCCGTGCCACTATTAAATCACCTAATGGAATATGGCTGTGAAAGATGCATTAGGACATTTGCCGATGGTAACTTCTAATGTCTTCTAATCTAATCGAATACGAGGCAATTTAAGGTACAGCTTCTATATCTTTGGCGTGATGTTATCCGGAGTAACCCCAAAAGACTTATGCACATGCTTTTACTCAATTTAGAATAAATGGTGATAACAGAAACGGAAATGTAACCGTCGCGAAATAGCACCGCTGTTTCCCATCGCTAAAGTAATTCTGGTCCCTGCATAGCGTGATTTTAACATTTCCCCAAGCATTCTTGTTAAAAAAACAGATTAAAGTTCTGAGGTATACGTGTTCTTCTTTCCTTCATGGGTTCAGTCAGGGGATGTACAAAGACGGTCCTGCAGCCTCATACGGTCGTAGTTGGACTGTAAAAAAGATTGCGCTTCGTGCGCCTCTCAAACCTGATGCCTTCACGTAACCAACGCTCGCTTCCTCTGGTCGAAAAATACACTCCCCCATCCAGTGCCTCACTCTCTCATCTTACTCCCACCGTTCTCTCCCTCTCTCTCATTCCTTCCCCATCTACTCCCACCCGCCCGCCTGCTCACGGTACACACCTCCCACCCCGTCGCCGCGTCAACCCCCTTTCTTCCCTCTTCCGCCTCGGTTTTTAAAACCACACCCTCCTCTTGCCCCCTCGCCTCCTTCCTCCCTCTAAAGCCAACGGGGGACGAAGAGGGGACGCAGAGGGAAGCAGTGAGAGTGAGAGGGTGGAGGGGGAAGGTTTTGGAAAGAAAGGAGTTCGCGAGACATTGGGGGATTTTCGGATGGGAGGTGGAGGTTGGGAGGAGTATCGCCATAAATAAAAACAAAAGACTCGCGGATAAAAAAACGGAACAGGGAGAGGGCAGAATGCAGAAGGGAGGCGGAGTCACGGCGCAAAGAGATTTGGCAGAAAAAAAGAGAGAGAGAAGGGCTAGGGAGAGGGGGAACAGAAAAGAGGGTCGGCAGCGTAGGGGCGGGGATCTGGAGTGAAAGGCTCGCCAACGGGGAGGGGTGGGAGGGCTGAGATGGGAAAACAGGGTGAAAGATGAGGAGGGAAGTTCATCTACTTTCATGCTTATACGCTATGGGAACGAGTGCGTTTAAATGGAGAAAGCCGAGGTCAAAGGGAGGAGGCAGGGATAAAAGGCCGAAGGAGAAACAAGGGATAGAGATGAAGAGACGATAATAACAGGGAGGACAGAAAAGTGAAGCCAAACAATGCGAAAAACACAGCCAAACCTCTCAACGGGTGAAGAGAAAATTTCGACAACTAGCAAAGGTACATTGTTTTCAAAGACGATAAAATGTGAGGCACTGATGGAAAAAACTTCAATTAAAATTAAAAACCAGTTTATTTAAAAAACTATTTAATAATCGTAACGCAAATTAGATATCATTGTTTTTAAAATGCCATATTCCAATTCGGATAATTCCGAATTTCGCAAGAAGTTCTCAGGATGTATGCGTATTTTTTTACTCACATTCATGAGTAAAAATTGCTATTTCATTTCATTCTCATTCATTTTTGTAACGTTATATATTTGCGTCTTTAGTTATTATTATTGATTTTGAATATTTGTTTTCAAAAAGAGTAAAATACATCTACTTAATACACCGGAAGCCGCCACAAGGGCGTGTGGCAGGGGGTGTTAGGGCACCACCCGTAATTAAGAAAATAACCTCATGCAAAAGCCACAAATGTATACAGTCCACAACAAAAACATGATATACATTCATGGAAAAACCCTTACACTCCAAAAGCATGCAAACACAAAATAACAACTAACATACACATGCATCTGAATTCTTTGCAAGGTTTAATTTTGTTCCGACTTGTATATTAAATGTTCTTCATATTTCTAGAGGGATTTAGGTTTCTTACTATTTTGATTTCTGATTGTTCTGGGAAAGAATGAGTATTTGAACCTATCTATATTGGAATCTATCCCCCATATTTTATCTTTCTGGTATGATCTACCTAAGTAGTGTGGGGCCATTACAATTTCATTAATGTCATCGTTAAACTCGTTTCTTCTGAACCTTTCTAAAGTTTAAGTCTCGCTTGTTCTCTTCGTATTTCAGGCGGCTCCCAGCCTAAATCCCCTGAAAGCCCTGCCACACTTGTGTTATTATTATAGCAATTTTTAACGAATCTGGCGGATTTACTCTGGACTTTATCTAATTCTTTTTGCCAAAATGTCTCCCAAATACTAGCGGCATACTATATTCCAAATGGGGTATAGCTAGAGTGAAATAACACCTCTCTTTAACTTTCTCATTCCATTTCCCCATCAGCAGTTTAATGAAGCCTAGTTTCTTTAAAGCGGATCGGCATATTGTCCTCATTTGTGCTCACCACGAAAGGCGTGGTGTTAGAACTAGCCCCAAATATTTAACTTGTTTGGCCGTAGTTAGTACTGAACCCTCTATTTCGTAGGTTATGTCCTGTTCGCCACTTCCTTTGTTCAAAAATTTCAAAACTCCGCATTTGTCTATACTAAGCATTAATCCCCATTTCTTTCGCCAATCCGAGATTGAGTCTAGGTCTCCAGAGAGTAGCTCGTGATCTAGTTGGCTCGTTATTTCTCTGTATACCTCCGTGTCGTCAGCAAATAACCTGAGATTGGTACTAGCGTGTGGGCTTAAGCATTAGTGCATATAAAGAACAGAAGAGGCCCTATTACACTTCCCTGGGGAACCCCCGAAGTTACATCTCTATCCGTAGAGCACAAACCATCCATGACTACTATTTGTAGTCATGGATGTATTTACCATTTTAATTCTACAGTAATCACACGCTTTAGAAAACTTAAGTCGATTTCTATTCCATTTCATAATTTTCAAGTGTAATCAATTGTCCATAAGCATTCTTTTATATTAAAAAGAAATAATTCTTTATCTTATAACTAGAAAAATACAATCAACAAAAAAGTTCTAACAGAATGGATGAAATTTTTCCAAAATAGAAATATAGAAAATGAAATTTCATAGGGTTTTCACCTCTAGAAAGTCTAGGAGAAGAATACTTGATACACCAGCAGGAATATTTCATTCATGTTCATTAAGATAGAAATACTAAATCTGTGAATGCGTGATGACAAAATGCATACGTAATAATATTTGGACTAAACTGAGAACAGGTATCTATCAATGAATCAATAGAAAAGTAAATGCCTCTTGGATTTTTCATTCACTGCGCTCAGATGAATCTTTCCAGTACTAAACTCAGACAATTTTGTACGCAAAAAAATACATTTACCGGTCTCTTTAAGAAATTAAACCTTTTCTGGAGGATTAAGGACACATTTAAAAAATAAAAAAGAAAAATAAGTAGGGTTTGGTGCTTCCCCGGCGTACCTGCTTCATGAAGTTTTCTCGGGTCTTGTATCGGGTCAGGGGTTCCATGTTGGCCGACGCTTGGATGCTCGACCTGCACCGTCCTCAGGGTAGATGAGTCAAGTTTTGTTAAGTGAAGTCACTCATCTGCACCGAGGACGATCCACTAGCCGAGCATCGAAACGCCGGTCAACCTGGAGAAAACTTCATCAAATAAAAATAAGTGCATAAGAATCATACGTTTTTGATAAAGCCAATTTAAGTACTTATATAGTATGATGAATGCCTACATTTTTATTTTCTCACGATATTTAGATATACTTACAAGATTTTCGATGTAGTAGATTAATTTTATTTATCAACGGCTAACATGTGTTCGAAATTGATGAAGATATGTTGAAAAAACGAACAAATAAATCATTATTAGAAACAATCCGAAAGTAAACTTGCCTATTCGTCGCGAATCGGTTCTATCGGTATTCCACTCAGCCTTTGGAAGCTAAAACTTACGAAATAAGTGGGGTTTCAGACACAACATAATCAACGCAGCCAACTATTCAATTGATGAAGAACCATAAGATCCATTCCATGTACATAGTTGACTTTATTACTAAGAATATAGCGAAAACTTGCTACGACATGCCACGAGTTTTCTGAATACCTCTGATCCTGTGTGAATGCCCAAAGATATCAGCAGAACGCTCAAGAAACTCCTGCCAGGAATTTTAAAATTGTTAAGCCTTCTGGATAACTATAACTTACACGTTTAATATAAACTTAATATTATATAAAAATTCCTACGGATACATCTGCCCTAGAAACCTGCTTGTAGAATATCGTATCTTTAAAATCAATTTATAAAATTTTACTGAAAAGTATGAAATATAAAACTGTATCTTACCTGCGAAGTAGCTCATAAAGGATAGCGAATCACTTTGTCAATCAAATGGGAAGAGATTCCGAACAGACCATGCTTTCTGTAAAAAAAAATAAATATTCCATGAGCAAAACTATTCTAAAAATAATATGTTTAATATATATATAATACATACATACTAACCCTAATACATAATAAAAATAACATGTATAATAATGTCATTTATTATTTAAAATAGCAAAAATCTAAGCATATTTGAATATCTACTATGGCTAACAATATTTGTATCATTATATTTCAATCACAATGCATTAAATCACTGTTTTCATGAAATCGTACTGGAATGCAAGGGTATTCTTTTGCATTCTGAAAATCTTTTTACCTAAATCTTATATGAGTATATACAGCAAGTATAGTCAAAATTGTGAAAATACTAATGGAATATAGTGCTTTATAAAAATGTCAACGCTATTAAATGAAATCAGTGCTATTTATGCCACCTTGAAAGATGCCATGTCCAAGGTATCCATAATATCAGATTTTGAAACCTAATATTTAAATTTTCAACACTATTTTTACTATCAGTCATGATGTGGTTTATGAATTTAAAGCAAAGCTTAATTTTGAAAATATGCTAGGGAATGGCTTTCATTCAGGAAGCGGGAAAAGTTTGAATGACTTCCAAAGACAGTATAATCGAAAGACTACGACCCTTTTGATCCAAACGGAAGGAGAAAAATCGTAAAACCGTGAGAATATCAAAGGGTATTTAACTAGCGAGAAAAATATTTCATCTCTGGAGGAGTGTCATGGCCACCAACATTAAAACGTTCCATTATCACGAGCACGTTAAATTGCGTAAACAAGAGGTGGAATGTTAATGCGGACAATACTTTCCCGCATAAAAATACTTTGGTAACTCTTCGTGTCGCTTTCAATGGGCCGGCTCAAAAGAACCAGTAGTAGCTGTGTACTGAATGTATCAATACTCAACCTCGAAAATAAATGCGTACGAGTCAAAAAAGTTTATTTAAACGTGGCATAATTCATAAAGCGTCTGTGCCATTAAACTTTTACCGTTTGTGCAAAGTGTAAAGCTAAAAGAATAAGAGTGAAGTCAATTGTTTCCTCTACGATGAAAAATATATTTAAAATATTCGAAGAGTTGGCAGCCAGAAATTTTTCTCTACGTGGATAAAATATACAAATGTTCACACGTTAATTACATTTGTCATAACTGCTGGAAATGAAAGAGAAATCGAAACATTCAAACCCAAAAATAGGATTAAAATGTACCTGTAATTCCTCAATTTTCAATTTTTTCGTAGTAGAAAGCTGTTGAATATGCAAAAAGAAATTATATTTAAGAGAATTCATGCTACACAAATCGCCCAATAAACCACATTTAAATTTGCTTATCCTCGATACACTAAAATCAGGCGAGAAGAATACTCAAATGTATGTAATATGCTTAGACTTCAAGAAAGCCTTCAACAAGGGACTTAGTGGTAGGTGAACGGAGGCATGATGGTGTAAACGAGAAATTAATTATCTGAATCAAAGAATTCCTATCGAATTTTTAATAAAATCAAAGAGGGAGTTGTGAATTCCGGCGTGTCGCTGGGAAGTATTAATCTTCTTAAGCTACATTACCAATAAAACTTCTCGAATATTTAGTGGCATTGGGTAATTTGCAGGCCACACGGCCATCTATGGAGTAGGCAGTCTATCACGAACTACTCTCCCGCCAATTAGACAACATATCGAAGTGGTGCAAGGAATGAGACTTAGAACTAACATTTAATCTAAAAAAATGTAAAATAATGATGCTTTGGGAGAAAATAAAAGAGGAAATAAACACAGCATGCAAAATTAACGCGGTCGAAAAAAATCGGAACAAATAAGGCAAAATTACAAAAACTCATTATGCAGCAACTGAAATTTCTTTTGAATTTTGAATACTGCACGCAAAATTTATTCTATAATATCGAAATGAAGGCCTTACGGATTAATACGCCTGTGATGTATTACTGCTTATAATTAACTATCATAAGTGTGTGCCATCATTGAACACTTTCCAAGAGGATGAAGATTTCATCATAAGAACTAAAGGCAAATGAAAACTCAGCGGCAGTATAGCATCAAATAGAATGTATAAATCTTCAAATACATGGACCGCAGTTTGTTATGTAAAAGTATATTACTATATTGAAATGGCATGCAATTTTTAAAATACCATACGCAAGAAGTATTTTCGAGAAAGTTTCGCTGCAGATAATGCATGAAATGAAAAATGATGCTTGGTCTTTCCCTTTTTTGGCCACAAAATAGGAGAAATATACAGTTTCATGCCAATATGTAAAGAAAAGTAGCATTAGGAACGCTTTTTTAACTCATGATTAATAGGTAAACGAAACCGAAAAATTATGAGTACGACGCACACTAAGACATAAGGACCATGCATCTCTATCAATAAATAAATAAATATTTAAATCATTCAGTCAACACATTAAATGTTTTAAAAAAATCCACATAAAATTTTATGTGATTAAACAATGTCACGTTTTTTTACTTAACCACAAGAGTAGCAAAAAGTTTACCTTATTTTTAAGAATTGTTGCCACTGGAATTTTACAATTGTTGCTGCATTTTGGAATTAATCTGACATAACCGCATGCTACATATACTCGTGAAACTAGGGTTCATTCATAATGGTAAAGCATTTTAGAATAAACAAAAGTTTGTGGCAACTATCATTTTGTCAACACTACAACTTCAACCAGAAGATCAAGGTGCTCAAATAATCCTCACTTAATGTTTATACCTGTTTCCTGAACATCAAGACTGGACTCGACGAGTTGGGACAATGGGATATAATTCAAGAAAGCAAGTGAAAGTAGAGCTTTCGAGCCGTAATTTATGAATATTACTCCACCATTCCCATATTCCCAGTTTTTCAGCTTAAACCAACCTCGCCATCTTCCTAACATTCTACCACCTACTTACTAGACCATCTTCTAAGTGAATTAAGTCTAAGTCTAGTTCTACTCGTCTGCTATGAAATATAATATGTACTCTACCATTTGAAACACACTTTCTTATGGAGATAATTTAGAGTCCAGCTGATAAAAATGACTATTTATGCTTCTGAAGAAGACGGTTAGCCGTTGAAAGGCCTTATTTAAGCATAACAGTACACTCCTCATCATTAGTCATTAGACCTATGATTGGTTCAACTACAGCTATCCATTCAAATCTTTCAACGGCCAACCTCTTCAAGCCTACGCATTTCTCTTTGACGTGTGTCATTACTTTTTCCAAGTATCTCGTCCGAGGCCTTTCTATGCAGCGCCTCAAGCTCATTTTTCCTTCGGCGACTGTCTTCATCAAGCCTTCGTGTCCCAATATGTGTCTGATAAATGTGTCTTCGATACATATAAAGGTGTCTGATAAAGGTGTCTCGTATTCTTATTTTCTGTTTCCATTAGACTCCACCTTCTACTCTTTATCATTATTCGACCCGGCCATTTGATCCATAATTTAAACACCAAGTAAATAAGACAATGCCAATTCCGCTTCATTTAGGATTGAGCTAGCATTTCGTCTCAAAAATCCATGCATAGACATTTACATTAGCAATTTTAAATGAAAAATATGAGTTTATATTAATAATAAGTGTACAACTTTCCATCTCTGTCAAAAGAGGAACAACTTGGGTAATTGTGGCTGATATAGATTGTTCATTTTTTTCAATATTTAAATTATGAAAAACCCACAGTTTTGGTGGATTTTCTTACAAGTATATTAAAGACATCCCCCGGAAATTTCTAATAATAATTTTATTTTCTTGAAAATTAGCATATTTTAGTATAGAAATCAATGAGAAAAACTGCAGACAATAAATAGCAACTACAAGGAAATTAAACTAAACGACGAAACTATTTCAGGCTTTACTTTGTGGAAGTTATCCATCACGGAAGAAATAACACTATGGGTTATTTCACTAAAATTAACCAAAGCTTTATTATTAAACTTATTCACTAAGGGATAAATAGGTATAAGCAGCTATACATATCAGAGTTGAACCTAGGACCAAACATGCATGGCATATGTACAGTCATGAAAGCCAAAAACTTTATTTCTTAAGTTTTTCTTGCACGCTAAGGAAGGAAAATCAGCTGGATTGATCGCTAATATTGCACCAGTTTAAATCTTACTGGGGTCAAACCTCATAGACTGCTAGTTTGAAAACATTCAGGCAAGTTTATTACATTCATTCTGTTTGTTTGCTTTGTAAAAAATGTCATATACTTACGGATTACTATTTGTCATTCCAAAATTACTCGTTTATGCGATTCAAAACACATGCAAAACCATGTATGCCATCATAATATCATAATAATCGTTTTTTGACAACAGTCATAATATTTAGACTTTATCTATAGGAAACACTATGCTTTGAGAACATCTTACTAATGATATACTCAAAGAAGTTAAGTACTTAAATGTAGATGAAAAAGTGCTTGTTTGCCCATAGTTGAAAAACGATGCTGAAAGTGTGCGGGGGTAAGGTAGACGGCAGGTTTGGTCTGCAGGAAATAAACCACGTTAAGCAGGCGACGAACGTGGCCACAAGGGGAGAGCACCATGGAGGCTAGCACGGAGATGGGGGAAATCACGGCTGCACTTAAATGGTTAGGTTTCGCGGGGGGGGGGGGGAGCGGTGCCGGAAGGAAAAAGGGTTGGGGAAAAGAGGGAGTGGGAAGGGTTGAAGGGCTTGGGGTGGGGGAACACCAGGAGGGGGGGAAACAGGGCAGGGAGATGAAGAAATGGGGATGGAGAGAGAGGGGGAGGTATTTAGGCGAAGCAGAATGGCGGGCTGGATGTAAAAGTGGGTGGAGCCAACAACCGCGTGGCTTCGTGATGTTTGCAAAACCGTCTGTTGCAATTTTTCCCGTAAGGAGTCGTTAAGGGATGCTGGAAAGGTTAGCAAGGGGGTCAATGAGAGGACGTGGAGGCATAAGGAGTGGCCTTATAATTTTTTTCTTACTCGCCTTCTCGTACCTGGAGGCAGTACCTATGCCAGTAGCGTTTAGATTTACTTATCATTTCGAAAACACTTATTCCTGGCTGCCAAAATTCATAGTACCCATAGAATAATGGCTTCCGTTAGTAATAAAAAAATTATTTGTTGAATATGAATATCGATTTCAAAGTTATCGATTCAATAATACATTTCTATCTCAAGCATATTTATCAATAATAAGTTCACTAAAATGAAGTATACGGTATCGATGAAAAATCCCTGATATCTTTATTGAACATAATTTTTTTATCATGTCCAAAATCCATTCGTTTCGATTTAATTACCTAAAATAAATATATATTTCCGGAAAATTTTAGCAAATTTATACCGTGGTTATTATATCTAAAACTATTTAAAATTTCATAGTCGATTTCTTTTTATACGGTATTAATTGGGAAGATCATTTTCCTTCTATGGGAATAACCTATCTTCAGAAATGAGTTCATACATTACTGAAGAGAAGAGAATATCAAATCACATTTTAAATGCCACTCTATAGTTTATTTCACACGATCCGGGTACCGAGTCATTTTCAGGTGGCCAAATCGTTGAGATCTCAATAGGATATTATTATTAGGTAGTCAACCGTTTATAGAATATTTGGATCACACTAAGCAACGATAGATTTATTCCACTCTCCTAACAAAAAGCACCCCGACCCTACCATAAACTCTTACACTAAGCATACTTCCTACTTCCTTTATCCCTTCATTCAGGCAAGGATGACTATCACCGTCCTAGCTCTTTCTAGTTTGCCTATCATTTTTCCTTCCATCAGTCTTTAACACCCTATCGTCAATAAAAATCCTGGGTACCCATCTGCCCTGTCTTCTTTGGATCTCGCCCACAAATCTTCTTGCTTCTCGATTGTTTTCTTTCTGTCCATTTTATCTTTTCCATCCTCCATGCCTATTATCTTGTTTCAACGACTGTTTCCAATCGTATAAAATCACGCTCCATATTAGTATTCATTAATCTTTTCTTAACCTTACGCAATACGCATATCTATCATCAATTCTTTCCTCCTCCTGAAAGCTTCATCGCCTAACTCCTTTCTTCTTGTCACATCTTTATTGCTTTTGGCATTTTGGTCACCAGGTCATTTTTGACAAAGAATACATACTTTTTTTTAGTACTGTACTACAATTATGTCTCTGAGTTCAACTCCATACTTGCTACAATTTTATTCTCATTCAAATATGTTTGTGAAATCAATTCGAATACCAACATAGTATTCGAATTCATGCTGAGGAAAAGATATTTCTGAATAGAGCAGCAATATAATTTTTCGCCATTTAATCAACGCCGTCTTGAATATACACGTATTACGCCAATTCTTACAGCAGAGACGTAATAAGTCTAAGCCTTTTTCATCGATTTGTATTTTCTATAGGAACTATGTATTTCTCTCCGATTTCAACTTAAATATTACCTTATCAAAACGAGAGAGAAGTTATTCCCCAAACTTTGACAGCATATTCCTTAACGGTGGAATTCTTGGTGGATAAAATAATTTCGAACGTAAACTACGACAAAAGATCCCTATTAATCACATCAAAATACGCAACTTCTGGAGTAATTGCGGTGCATATACCTATGAAGGAAGGAATATTAGACCGTATGTCCCTTGAACCATTCCACAGACTTGTGTGTGCGTATGTTAGACACTCGCACGGATTGCTTACAATATTTCATATATTATATCTGAGCCAATTTCCGTCGATGCTTCATTATTATGAGAGCAGAAGTGCAATCAAGAGAAAAATAGAAATTTATTACAATAATCAAACATTGCGGAAATTCATTGCTCAAATCAGAATTGGGTTAAAATCGCTGTTCTCGAATGAAGTAGTTGGATTTTTGTCAGAGGCATAAAAAAATTATTATAAGGAAATACAATTCCCACAATCAATCATCAAAGTCACGAAGAACTTAGGTACGACGTCTGTCAATCTAGCCATTTCGTTCACTTTCTTTAATTAAGGAAATTTATAAAAGGGCAGTTGAAAAAATTGTACGCAAAGATTTCCCTGTTTGCAAAATTTGTGGGTTTATAGAAAGCCCATGGGAATATCAAAGGTGAAATGTTCAAGCTTCTGAAAATTTTGCAATGGATTACGCAAGATAAAACATTTATCAAAACTTAAGAAAACTAATCAACTGCCACAAGTGAAAGACAAAACAAGATGGAAGTTAAATAAATAAAGAAACAAGCCATTGAATAATTTCCTTGGCCGTAATCTGTATACGTACTAGGAAGTGAGAGGAATAGAGTGATAAAAGATTGAAAATTAAACAAGGTTTACGATGAGTTAATCCTCCACTAAAGACCCACCAAACGTACCTACATTAAATAAGAGTGGGGTTTAATAAACTGATAAAATATTCTCCCTGTTGCTTTTTTTTGCTAAACAGTGGCCCTTGTCATCTTCAAGAATACTCGTAATATAAACTTGAGATTTATCATAGCAATAAATTAAACTTAATAACCTCTTACGTTACAAGAAATTCTGAAATATTATAAGTGTATTTAAACGAAGACACAATCGTGTTAAAATATATGCTCTTTAAAATAGGTCCGAAAATTTCTAGGTACTTATTGCGAAAATAATGATTCATTCATAAAGATTACTTGATACTGATAAAATACTTCATACTTTTTCCATGTATCTGAATTATTATTATTAGGTAATCTACCGGTTAAGGTAGGTTTTTGGATGGACACAACTATCAAATAAACATTTTGTAATTCCAAGCAAAACCCAATCTAGCAACCTAATCTACATCAGGTCTCTCTTCATCTCTGTGTACTTATTTCCTCCCTACATCCCTATCCTGCTCCTGCCATTTCCTCGCTTGCCCAACATTCTCCCCTCTATTACCTTCTTCAACACTCCACTACCGCTCAATACGCCTTTCATCCGTTTTTCCTGCCTCCATAGGATTTCTCTCAACAAACCTCTCTCCTCACCAACCATCTCCAGTACTTCCTCATTTGTTTTCCTTTCGGTCCATTTCATTTCACCTTCTCCATTCTTCTCCACCCCCACATTTAAAAAGACTCCAATCTACGTCTATCTTCCTGCTTCAGCGACCACGTTTCCGCACCGTACATAGCTACGCTCCATATCACAGTTTTTACGAGTCTTGTCTTAACCTCCCAACTCAACGTCCCCGCCATCAACTCGCTCCTCCTTGAGAAAGCCTCCTTGCCTAGCGCAATTCTTCTCCTTACGTCCCTACTACTTTGACCGTATTGGTCCAAAACACTTCCAAGATACGTAAGCTGTTCTACCTGCTCTATTTTTTCCCCTCCTAATTTAATGTTTAGCTTAGTCTTTTTATTTCTGGAAAACCGCATAACCTTTATTTGATTAATATTGATTCTCATCCCATATCTATTGCACTGAACCTCCAATTCACTCAGCAATGCTTGCAACCCCTTGGCTGACTGAGCAACTAATGCTTGGTCATCAGCAAACCTAACCGATTTTTCGAATTCCCCTCCAACTTTCATTCCTACCTCCAGTTCTTCCCATACCTCTTTAATCATTTCCTCCACATATACGTTTAACAGCACCGGTGACAATGGGCAACCCTGCCTTACCCCTCTTACTAACACTGCCCATGCGGACTCTCCGTTCCCCACTCGCACCTGAGCAGTCTGAGAGTTGCGGATCAGTCTCCTGTTCCTCCAATCCATTCCTATTTTCTGTAATACACGCAATAATTTTTCCCAATTCACTCTATCAAACGCTTTTTCGAAATCTACGAAGCAGGAAAATACGTCCTGATTGTATTCTATATTCCTCTCGATTAGTGATCTCATTACTGCAATGGCATCACGCGTATCTGAATTACTCACTGTTAACTAGATTATTAAACTTTGATTTTTTCTAAATACATCGTTAAAGTACGATGCTTATAAATTATTAATTATCTGGATTATATATGCATTCTTAAAACCCAAAATCCTTTTCTGACGGTCATTGCCTTATTGGGTCATAACTAGCTTTATTCGTGTTCCCGTAATGAGAAGGTTCCCCATACTTCGCTAACACCGTAAGGTAGAAAAAAAACTAATCCAGCGAGAAGAAAGGTACATTTATAAAAATTTTATAACCAGAATAAATTATTGAAAAAGTAACAAAAATTTACATAACCTAAAGCTCTCCAAAATAATAGTGAGGCATCTTGGGAACGGTTTCGACAAGTTTGAAGGATGCATCATAAAGAAATTATGAAATAGACAATTTTTAAACATTAACCTTTACATAATATGAATAAAATTTATCCAAATCTTGAAAAAACTGTTGGTAAAAAGGGACAAACAAATATGAGATACATGGATGTGTGCAAGTCTGATGACTAAGTGGACCAAAAAGCATTCTACGAATGACGTTCCGGAAACTTTACGGTTTCTTGAAGTGCGACTCTCCGCTCTATACGGTGATAATATAGTACGCAAAAATGTCTCGTATGTTTTCATAAGAAAGACCAATCAGTTACGGTTATAGTTTTGAAATAAAAAACGGGCCTGGGTCCATGTTCAAAAATGTAAAAATTTTGATTTTTTCGCCTTGTACTAGTGGAAATGAAATTTTAAAGCATTTTACTTGAACTTATGAATAATTATCTTACCCTGTTACATGGTTTAATTTACATTTTATAATAATTAGTATTAGAAGTATTTCCGAAGTTCCTTCATTGAATTTTTGAGGTTTCCCAGTAAAATTAAGCTGAGAATCGTGGGATAGGTTAGATAAAAGAACGGAATATTTGCCAGTACACCAAGCCGAAGGTTTAGTATCTATAAAATTCTTAAAAAAGAAACTTTATTTTTACAATTTAAATTCATGTAAAGTTGTTTACATAGAATTTCACACATTTTTCTAAGTAATTATTGCATTAATCCATTTTAAGCTCATTATTTACACAGCATGAATAAATTCGCCTTGTTTTGCTTTTGCTCTTTCTTTAATTCGACGAAAGATAAGACAACCTAAGCGTCTTTCTTAGTAACTCTAAACTGTACAGCCATGTGCATGACGGGAAACGTTATCATCAAAATACCTGACTATGCCCCAGAATGAAGGTACGAGAAATGTAAAGAGATAAAAAATTGAATCGGATTGCTTAAATCGTTTCCAAAATTATAGCCACTATTTTAAAGTGCTTTTGGTCATATATTCCCATATTCCAAGCTCGTGCTCATTCTCCTATTCCACAGAAATCATCAAATCTTAAGAGATATTAAAACTCTGTCCCTCTAACTCACCGATATCAACCCCATTCAATCCCTCCCTCGCTCCTTCCTCCCCACCCTTCTTTCTTTCTGTTACCCTTAAGTTTACCCGAAAAGTTCCTCACGGCGGAGTCATCATAACTTATCACTGGGAAATCTCCAATAATAACTAAAAGAGACGACCCCTTTTACGAACCATATATTCATATACTTATAAGCAAACAACGCTCTTCCGTAAGCAAGTCGGTGCTAGTCACCGAATTCCTATCGGCAAAAGAGTGGGAGGGAGGAAGGGGTAAGGCGGCGGGGGAGTAAGGGTGCCACCGGAGGTAAGAAGGAAGCATGTGACGAGGGGTTAGGGAGGGGCTGATTTCTTCGTTTCTCGCCTCGTCCCTTTCTCTCACAGCCACCCCCTTTCACCCGCCGTGGCTTCGCCCTTGCTCCCGCAGCCGCACGACACTGCCATCGCCCGAACTCCTTCCCTCTACCAATCTGCTCTCCCAACACCGCCCCCGCTTCCCCCTCGCTCTCTCTCCGTCAACAACCCCACGCTACGGTGGCGGTGAAGGATCGCCTCTCCCCCACCCCCCGAGCGCGCGCACACATTCACAAGCACATGCAGGAACTATGAAGTCCCGCTGCCGCTGGCTCGCTTTTTTGCCGCCACTGATCTTTATCTCCGAGGTGAGACGACTGGTACGGCCTATCTCCGTCGCGTCCTGAAATACTGGTGGTGGCGGTTTGGTTGACGTACTTTTCAGGGGGGAAGTAGGTGGGTGAGAGAGAAACTCGAAAATTACGTGAGAACAGAGTGCAGGCCCGTTTATTGTTCCCCTCCTACTTGGTAGTCTTATCAAACCCTCCCTCTCTTTCTCCTCGTCCTTTACCTCTAGCGACCTATTCCGGCCGCCTGCTCACGGAAGGCGTTTATAACACATGCTTCCGCGTAATATTCACCCTTCTCCCTCCCTAGACCCTCCCGTGATCCGTGACAATAGGAGTGGTACCTGGTGTTTAAAGAGGAGTCGGAAGGTTTACCAGAAATGACGACGGGACATTGATTTTTTCCTTCTTATTCAGAAGATGGATAACTTAAATTAAATTTGAGGAGTAACAGCTATATCCATACGTTCTTACTTAAAAACGCAATGCAAGCATATCACATAAGGTATTTAAAATTAAAAAGTAGTAGTTTAGTGGTATGGTTTGGATAAAAACTTGAACCTTTTGGTATGAAAATTAAATATGCCTCTTTGAAAAAGTAAAAATGTTCAAATTAAGTTTTTTTCTGGGAAATGCCTTTTCTTGCACTTCTACTTCAAAACAGAACGCACATATATGGCATGCATGTCTTTAAAATCTAAGAGTAGCAGCCCAAGATCTTCAATATACGATCCTGTACCCATTTATGTCGCTATTATACCAAGTTCATGATGTTTAAACACATTTTGAAAGGTTTGAAATGGCAAGTCACACCATCCTCTTTTCATATATAGTATCTCCACAAATCTTAATACTCTTGTATTCCAACATTTTATTGAAAGTTTTATCTTTCTGTGATTCTCTTCATTCATATCATCCGACAAGGGAACCAAGGAAATGATATTAAGATCACCGAGATTGTTCAGATTAATCTCATGAGCAATAATGACACAATCGCTGATCCCCGTTACCCTAAGACACAGTGGTGCAAGCAATTCATGATGGTTAGTAAACTTCTACATAGCCCCCTCGCGTGTAATTTGAATTGAGGCTTTTTGCTAAATACAGTTTTCGATTTAGTGTTAAAATTAATTGTGCGGATTAAAAAAAGATTTTCCTCTACCCTTGCTGTCCCCTCTAGACCCTTCTGACCTTCCCAAAAGCATGAGTACTGATGCAACGATGCGCGAATAAGGTGTGCGTCAGGACTACGTAATTCACTTCTTAACGTGAGACATCGAGAGACTAAGCAGCCTTCAGCATCCTTCACAGTGCCTTTTCCTCGACTCATTTCTGTGATGACTGCCGTAAGCCCAACATTCAAAACCAAAAAAGATTCTTCCATTGCCTACATGTAATTAAGACATAAATGGTGGAGAAAAAGTATAGCAATAGCTAATCAGGCAGATTCACCGGAAGAGTCTGCACTTGAAGAATCACGTAAATAAACAAATTAACACAATTGTAAAAGGTTGGAGATACTTTATCTGGTTTAATCAGAAGGACAAACAATTAATAAAAGACCTTAGGCTTCAATCGATTAGACGAATACATTTCTCTTACTCGTTTGGACCAATTTCAAGTCAGTGGTATAGTGGAAAAATGACACAATCGATGTTTGCATTTTGATTTTATATTAATTTTAATCTACAAGGGTAGGGCAAAAACTAATGCACATATGCTTGTAGACCACAAACAAAACGACCTCCAGATGTCCTCCTGATGGTAAGTGGAAGTAACAGTCCCCCTCAACACGCATGCGCAGGTTTGAGGTCGTTACATTCATCCAATGTATTTTGAGAAGCGCAAGTATGAAGATGTGTTCCAGTGCTATGTCAACGAGAGTTAAACAGTGTGCTGTTATCGACAGCTCCCTTCACCTCATCGCCCGAGGGGTAATGATTACCCTTGAGGTGTCTCTTGAGTTGAGAAAAAAAATAACAAACACAAGGCACAAGATCAGGGTAATAAGGAGGGTTGCTCACAGCATCCCAATAGAAACTGTTTTTTCTCGTATGTGAGACGGTGTGGTACCCATCGTGGACAGATTTTTCCGGTATCCCAATTGTTCAATCATGAAGCCGACACATTCCTTGGATATTCCAATATGGTTTGCGATATGCGTTTGAGTAATTTGCCGGTTATTTTGAATTTAATCTTCGACGAGTTTGTGATGCTTATCGTCTGTGGCAGTGATCGGACGTCCGCTGCGTGTTTCATCAACAATTATCGCTTCTCCAGGCTCGGATCCACGAAATTTTATTACCCATCGATTTACAGTAAACCTATCAAAAGCATCGTCACCATAAACAGCCTTTTAACGACGATGAATCTCTGTAGGATTCACTTATTCAGCAAGTTAAAAAATTCGGCAACACAATGCTGTTTAACTCACGCTGGCATAGCAATGGAACACGTCCCCATACTTCCGCTTCTCAAAATACACTGGATCAATGACATGACCTTAAGCCTGCCCATGCGTGTTGAGGGGGAATGTTACTTCCACATGCCGCAAGGAGTGCTTCTTAAGTTCATTTTGTTTGTGGTCTACAAGCATGTGTGCATTAATTTTCCGCCTACCATCGCTGCATCCTATATTTACATTAATACACTGTATACTAAGGAACGTATGCTAAGGAAGGTTAATTTTCATATATTTTTATGCACACGACATTTGAATGACAAATAGTCTCTGAAAATATAGGGTTAGTGAATAAATGCCCTCAGCGATTTGTTTAGCACGAGCAGATTCGCGACTGGAGAAGATACTAGAACGTACTTATGGCAAGCAGATACTACTAGAGCCTACTTATGGCAGCACCTATTCAAGCAGATCTTTCACCTCACTATTAATTCCGAGAATTTCAGGAAAAACCAGTGCTGGGAAAAATTATAAACATATCAGAAAGAGGCATGAACGCAGACTGCAAAATGGATTCAAATATTTCAGAAAACTACTAAAACAATCAAATTTGATTTTGCCATTCAACATAACGTTCTGAATGTGAACCTTTTTTTCCCAAAGTATAAACCTATCCCTATTGTAAATCCCCTTCAGCTCTTTACAGTCTCGAAATAAAAATTAATATTTACCTAAAGTACAAATTCAGAAATTTTCCTTGTGAAATTTCTGATTAATCACACCTGTAACGATTACTAATGCCTCAAAGTGCATACACTTTGACGATTAAAAATTAAAATAGCCATTTTCCAACCATAATTCCTATTAAGTCTCCTTCTTGACAAATTTGCAGCAATTAAGAGAATCGGCTCCACATGCATATACTCGTACACGAAGCATGATTCATATGGCAGGTGAATCCCTAATTAGATCCAAAGTAGAAACACACCGGGGATGCCACACATATGACGATGACTCAAATTGTATGTCAGCTGGAAAGCTTCTATACTCTTGATATCCGATGCTTCAGATTAAATTTAGGAAAATTAAGTTTCCAATTAACAGTGCCAACATTTCTTGGGAAGTAACGCTGTTTTCATTGCTGCCTTTTTCAAAATACGATAAACCGATTAGAGCCCCTTTAATGTACGACAAACGAGACGTGTTCACTAAGTTATAGGTATTGAGTATACCAGCTCACGTGTGAGATAGTAGCGGGTAAACAAGCCGGGTATTGCCACGTGGATAGCGAATTCACTGTGTAGTCAAGGTTTGTGGATGTTGAAGGTTGAATTACGAGAGGTGATTTTACGCACTACTAGCTAGAGAGTTTACTAGCGGCGCTAACGCAGCAGTAGAAGGTGAAGGCGATCGTAGTACAGTAAACTGGCTGGGTACTACGGCGTTGCATGTGGAAGCTTATTACTCATTCCGACAATCATCAAACTCTGACGATCAGCGAGTTGCGATCTAAAATGGCGGGATGAGCTTCTACTTCAATCGCACGAATCGAATAGCTGACTAAATTGTTTGCTTGTGCAATTGAGCGGGTGTTATTTGGTGTGGTTTTTGCAGCCACGCCAGTGAAATCGAAACTAAAACCGTTATATCCAAAACTCACTCCGTGTCATCAAAAGAAAAATTCGTCAACATTTTATTTTCCCATACGCAATAAAAAAATTAGAAAAACAGTTGAAATGAGTTGACTTGAAATTCAGTAAGGCTTTCTTAGCTTTTAAAATAGGGCGTGAATATTTTTTTTACGGTCGAGTGAAACAAAAGTAACATCTCTAGCCATTAGGGACTTCAAGCAAAAGTGAAGCCGCTTAAGCAGATATTTTCTTCCCATCGCCATCAAATCCCCTCTGGTTTTCTGTTGCTAGGTGGCAATTTCAAACGGAGTCGAATACTAAGGCTTTCCAAAATTGGTATCAAAATTGCCGACATGAATACGCAAATTACTTCATATATCAGGGAGTCGAATTACTACGACGGTTGAGGCGTAATATTCCAAACATATGGCATTAGAGCTGCTTCACAAAGTCTTCCTCTCCGTTTGTTCCTGCGAAACTATTCTCCTTCTGTCTCCGTTTTCCTCTTTCCAAAACTCCCCTAGCATATTAAATATTCATGACGCATTACTTGACGCGCGCAGCGTCAACGCCTACGGTGGTAGCCCATGTTTATTGCCTTTCATCTCTCACCAACACACTCCTTGCCATCTCCCATTTCTCCCCTCCCCTGCACTTCCTCCCCTTGCTCTCTGGCCATTCCTAATCCATTTACATCCCGTGCCATGAACTGTTGACACGCTGTTTGTTATACACCCTCCTACACTTAATTCGCTGTGTCCACCCACCGCTTCGCATTCAACATTGGTCGACTCTACCCACTCACTCCTCATTTTCTCTCTCCCTCATACCCTAAATCTTACCCGGCTTCGTACGACGTTGACTTCAACATCTCTATAAATAGCTTTAGAAATACGAAACATGCATGCCATTCCAATGGTTCATTCAATCTCATATTGAATGGGAAAGAGTTTTCTACCTCATATTTGGGTAACAATGAATATTCGTCGCCAAGTCCCTGTTTCCCCAACCCTTTAAATAATCTCACTCATAAAATGTAAACTTTTTAACTATGATTTGTGAACACCACTCATCCTCTTTAAATATTACCATCATACATGTGCTGAATGCAAGATTTTTGTAATTTTTATCTTCCAAACCTCTTCGTCCACTTCATTACACTTTTATCTCAGATTTTTTCAAGACATAGTGCTTTTTGGAGTGAATTTATATCGTCTACGAAATTGAAGGCCGACATTGATACTGTATTACTTTAACTTTCAAATGGCAGTTCATGAGGCATTAATTGGCAAGCAGTTGAATAGAGGAGAAGAAGAACGACGGGGTTTTAATGTGGAGAGCGAAGAGAGAGAGAGAGAAAGAGCTGCTGGGTTATATCCGAAAAAGATACACAATGAGTTGACATGTGAAAAGTAGTGGAATGTTAAAGGTCGTGATAGAAGGGAGAGAGTTAGGTAATTTGGATATGGAAAGGAAGGCAGTAGGATATTTTTTAGAGAACATGAAGGTTGGTATACGTTACATAGAACTGAAGAGGTAAATAATTGAAGACTATGGAGAGGAAGTTACTCAGCCACGTAAATGATCAAAATACTGGGATCGTCCAAAATCCAACTTAAATAGAATACTTTGAATGAGATAAAACTACGAGACAACTCTGATGGAACGAGAAGGGCGTTGTAGCCCAGTGGGTGGAACGTTCGATTGCTAACTAGTACCTGGATTCGCATTCTCGTCCCGCATTTGAGTGAATTCTGGACACCTTCAGTAAGATCCAAACTGTGCCATATTTAGAGTAAACTGCAAGAAGATGAGGGAAAGGGACTTGCCCCTCAATCCTAATGCATTATTCACATCGCAAAGGCATCTTTTTGAAATAGGTTTACTTACGCTCATAGTCAATTAACAAGGAGTGGTTCCATATTTCCAATGAAAAACAGTAACACACCTTATTTCGTAACTCTGCCAAAGGATATTTTTTGCGTTCCGTCAGATGCCCTCCTACTTCTCCTGATGGTCTGCCTAAGCTAGGCCTCCATGCGTAAACGCCCAAAATACAAGAGCATTAATAACATGCATTAGTTCGGACCTGTCGCTTCTGTCAACCATTTCCATCCATTTTGAAAAAACTCTTGTTTCTCATTCACAGCGGGGCACAGTCCCTATCGCTCTTTACCTTTTTGGGCGGTTTTTTTCTTTCAAACCTATCATCCTCACGGAACACTAGTTTATTCCAACTCCTACGTCTGTATCTGTCTCCGTCATCACTCCCGTCACTATTCTATTCATTCTTCCAAGATAATTATTATAGAATTACTTATAAAAATTATGTATTGTCATATTCCAAAAATCTCTCGGCTATTTAATTCCTATATTTCGTTAAAATGTTTGTTGTATTGGATCAAATCAAATTATAGCCAAGATAATATAGCTTAATTATTTACAAAAATGACGATTCCGCTTACTTTACGCATTTAAACACGAATTAACTTTGGTGGACAAGTGTAGGTCCACAGAATTTCTGTCAAGTTTATTGGATTTTATTAATGTTAAAAATTTCCAATTTTAAAAAGTCAAGTTAGCATTTCATAAATTTTAATTAATTCTGTCTATTAGACAATGATCACTATTGGCCGTTTAAGGAAATAAAAGGACCATTATAACAGAACAGATAAGCTGGAACTCAGTACGGAACAGACGTTGAGATATACCCTGAATTCTTTCAAAGGAAATAAATGAAAACCATTAACGGAATTTTTCCATGGATTACATGATGTATATATTTCAATATTTATGTGATCCTTATATCAGTTACGAATGAAATGCAATTAATTACATAAAGCCAAGACGTTCAACTGACAAAATGAAGAATGAATACCTAAAATTATCAAAAATACTCTCCTTCAAATTTCCTTGCCCGGCAGCATTCCACCGCTTTTTCTTAACATTCTCTAAGTGATAGTGTGTATGACTGATATCAAAGATTAAGAATTTTGAAATTGAAAGGCTCTTTTGGGTTTTTTTTATAAAAATTACGAAGTGCTGTTTGAATGATAACGAAATTTAGTTCCAATGGAAAAACCTCTTCTTATCATATTTCTTTTTTCCAAGCCCAATGAGAAATGACGGAGAATACTGAGGAATAATTTCTTTCAAAGATGGTACATTGGCGTAGCTAATAAAACATTATGCTAATTCCTCGGGATTCCGGACTCAAATTCGGGTGACGCTCATGGACAAGTTAGCTAAAATTCAAGGTGGGTTACTATCTTGAAAGCGCGTTCCTGGGGGAGTTAAGCCTGGTGAGGAGAATTCGTGCACAAACTTATAAATAGTGACAAAAGGGTTGGTTTAAATATTTCAAATTTTTATTGTTAAATCCCAACTCTTTCAAATATTTGCAGGATTAATTCAAACCGCTGAGTCCTTTATTTCCATTATTATTATAGTTACTATTAAACTTCTTAATTACATCAACTGTCTTACTGAATTCAATAATTGTCTTTCTCTTTTCAATGTCAATTTCATAATTCCTCAATCATTATAATTACCTATTTACTTTCCAAAGAGGTATTTCTGGCAAATTAATTTTGTTACGCACTAAATCAAAAGAATGCCCATTGCAGAAAAGCATCGAATTCTCTTTAGGAGATGTACTATAATAATACTAATAATACATAAATATTAAAAATTATTTTGAGCATTAGCGATTACAATAGGCTCATTGTAAGCAGTAAAAGTCTTCAATTTATTTAAGTTGTTAATTTTATTTTATTTCACTATTATCTTAATAATCAAATTCTACTTTCAAATAACAATCTGCACATGGCCAGATTTTTTCAATTTAACGGCAGTTCACTAAATGATGTTAGTCAATCATACCACGAAAATGCGTTTCCACCCCTATCTTTCCGAAAGATAAATGGCATTCAAGTATTTCTCAAGCTCTTCAGTTTTACTGCCACTTTTATTCTTACATATTCTAGATTTTTATCACCTACGCAATAACTAACCCAGAAAAACCATCAATTACACAATTGACAGAAACAGAAAATGCAATTTTTGCAATATTTAATACCAAAATTAAGCTCTCCCAGCCAGAATAAAAAATAAATTAGACCGATAGAGAAATATGAATAGGATTAGAATTCATTTGATACCAGGGGTTTGTATTGGATAGAACATCCAAGCACTCTCTACGAGAATAAAAGTAGCACCGCATGTGATGATAATATTTCGAAAAAGGGCATAAGTGATGATAATATTTCTAAATCTAATTGCACCCTATCTCTTAACCATTGCGTCACCGCCAGCGAAGTTAACATTTGCTCCAGACAAAAAACGTTCCACGCTCCTTTGACTCTCTCATTCCGGACGCCTGCCGCTTCCGCCGACCATTCTGAATGCTCACCAAACCCCCCCTTCAAGTGGATTTTCATCTCTCAACCGTTCCCTATTTCTTTCCTGTCTGCCCACACATCCGCTACTTCCCGCCTTTGCATGATACCGGGCAATCGCTACGGGGACACCGTTGGCGATCAAAGTCCTCATAAATACGCGCACATCTTTTGACTTGGTTCGCGGCCATTAAGCCCATTCGTTCATTCATGCTTTTAGGCAGTTGGGAATATTTGCATATCAATTCCGAGGATTCAGGAGAAGTTTCCTCTCCCACTCCTTTCTGTGCGCCGGCAATTCAATGGATTTAACGCGGAACGTCACGCGATTCCGTAGCCGAAAGGGTAACTAAACGTTCCTTCGTCTCCGCTGACAACCACCAACTGTCAGCAAAAAAAAACTTGAGGAGATGACCCGATTTTATTATATCACTCCTCTGATGTTGGCCACTATTTTATACTATTCAAAAGACTTCTCGGTATTCTACAGGAAACAAAAAGTCATCACGAGGATGACCGGTATTTAGAGTGGAAAATAACATGATTCATTGCTTAAGTCATGATTGATGAAATACATTCCGAGGAAATTGTTTTCTCATATGATTTGTAACCTGTGAAATGAGTTACTCTGAATTAAGTCAGAGAAAAATTTCATCGTACGACTCAAGAATAAAACACTTAAATTTGCTTATTGCTCATTCGGAGTTTATGAACGGCATATTTTTCTAACGACTGTAAAAATCTAAACTTAGCCATCATTAGATCTCATATTAAGTCAGTAACCATGAAGCCCATTACTTCCCATTAATATACAGCTTTAGATATGAGTCTCTGTGTTGCAAAATAATAATATCATAAGCACTTATATTGGTGACAGAGATAAAGGTAAATCACGCCAAATAAACGCAATAGTTTAAACAATAACACATTCTGGGCTTTCTTTCAAATCAAATTACTTCCAAAAATAGAAATAAGTTTTGCCTTCCAGCTGGATCGGGTGGCTGAAGCAATGGATGAAGGATTAAGAGTTTCCGAGAACAGTATGCATTATAATGCCTTTCCTTGCCGGGGATACTGCCGCTACATTTCAAGTTAGACAGGAATGTCATATGGTGTATTAATTAATTGTGCCCCAGATGCATAAAGAGCTTAGCATGAGAAACACGTCACGTCAGGTACATAAAGAATAGCCAGGTCGCTTAATTCATCCAATACTTCCTACTTGGTTGAGGGTAGGGCGATCTAACACAATGTTTTACTTATGTTTTCTCATTCGTTCATCCGGCCTGAACCGAAACCCAAAGCCAATTTTCTCAGTCGAAGAGCTCTGCACTGTTTCCTAATCCAGCTAAAAATTCAATATTATGATTTTACTAAATGTATCGCGTATATTAATCGTAAAAACAGCCCCAGCCTAGCTTAAAATTTCGAAATATCTCAAACTGCTGATGAAAATCTATGGAAAAGAGTGAAGTAACGCAAAATTATGAAAAATACCAACTTCATGTGTGAATATATACAAGGCTGTACTGTATATACTTGTACTAGGGTTTGAAAAAATACTACTTTCCGAACTTAAATCAAAGGTGCGAGTGATAATCATGTTTACACGTTTGTAGCTTTTCTTTAAATCCTATTAATAAACACGTTAAAGAGATATTCAGCATGCCATCTTCTGGGCAATGATTCGGAGCACGCTTTATAAGATCGCAGATTTCAGGGTAAAAGTACATTTTCTCGATCGCTCAGGTGGTTAGAGCATCCGCCCGGCAAGTGGAGAGATCCGGTGTTCAAGACCCGGTCGAGGAAAATATTTTTACATTTGTGATCTGCTCACATCCGCCATACCCACCTCTCTTGTGTTCGTCCTTTATGTGTGCCGTCGAAACGTAAATATCTACCGTAAGTGTCCTTCTTTTATGTTTCTGTGTGTGTAATATTAATTATCTTAGTGTTTGTGTGTTTGTGCGTCGCCGGAGAGCGTCATTTTCAAGATTATATATATATATATATATATATATATATATATATATATATATATATATATATATAATCTTGAAAATGACGCTATATATGTATATAACCATAACCATAAACACAGTAATCAACCCTAAGGTCGGTTTATGGTAGATGTCGGTATAATAGATGATGGTAGAGTTCACCGAGTACTAAGCCCGACGGCGTGTAAAATTCACACATCAGGGTAGGGGGGCCAGTTCCTTTCCCTGATTACATATATATATACACACACACACACACTGAAATCTGTTCTTTCCCGGAAAACTGGTTTCATCAATAGGCAAACCACTATTCAGCTATAAATAAAAAAACTATGCTCTATTTAATATATTATGGCAAATGTGGCAAAATTTACACATGTTTTCAAGAGCTCTCTTTCATTACCATTGAGGAAAGGCTCCTCAAGGTGGCCAAAGTTTGCTCCTTTAGGATGGTGTAACCCACGTACTTGTTCAAGGAAGAAGGTGAAAGGGAGGGGATAGGGAAGAATAAAGGAACGAGCGTACTGCTTTGAAGAGAAACTGGTGGGGGACGAATGGAAGGAGGTAAAGAGGAAGAAATGTAATGGGAAGGATACGCCGGAAGTTCAGGACAAAAGGAGCGCCGGGATGCATTCCCGCGGATTGAATTAACGCTTCCTCCGGCAATAAAAGCTACCGACGCGGCGACCGAAGAGAGAGACGCGCCGCGTGTCGCCATCGCGCATCCGGTCTAGAATCCTCGGCCGCTTAAAAGACGGAATAATGAGGCGAAAGGGGAGGGGGCAAAGAGGATAACGCATGCGAGTGGGCTACTGTGAGATCTAGGCGAAACAGTATGGAGAGAACAGAGAGAGAAATTAGTGGCTGACTTCAAAAGAGGAGCCGATGGCCACCCAGAGGAGTGGAAATGAAACTGCATAAACACCGATCACAGTAATTTGCAACATGAAAACCTTCGGAATAAAACTGAGAGCTTCGACCTCTGCGACGTACGCACTACAATTTGTAGAACTAGTCAATCTTGTCTCCTGGTGAAATTTCTTATTGGAATTGAAAAAGAAAACGAACAGGATTTGTCGGAATCCCGTAATTTCCGCAGCCAAATCGCCCGAATCTATATAAGTTGGATAGACATTTTTTAACCGGATTAGGGTAGATTTTTTATTGACCAGGGCACTACATGCTACTATACTCCTAGGCCCTTAAAAATGTGATACAGAATATCCTTGAGCCCTATACTTGATTCTTTAGCTTTGAATGCTTCCCACCTTCCCTAAATCCATCCAAAATACTTTTTATTTTCCTCCCTCTACCTCAATTTCCCAGTATTCCCCCCTCTATCACCTTCTTCAGCAACCCATTTCCTCTCTCAGTACCTCCTGCCTTTCACTTGTCCTGCCTTTTAATTTTCCCCAACTCTCTTCCCTATAACCCCTGAAACTTCATTGTTTGTTTTTCTTTCCGTTAGGCAGTGACATTTCTATGAAAATTGAAACAGACCATAATACTGCACATCAGCTTGTCTCTTTATCCCACAAGTATCTCCACAATCAACCCTGCTACTCAGGGTCACCTATGTTCTTGTACACGCTTAAATTGGCATTCTCGCGTACAGCCAGAGCAAATGTTGTTGCCGGCAATTTAAGAAGCGAAATCATTAATTTTAGCTAACTAGAGGTCAAAGAGTAGTTCATTTTTACTTACGATTTTCTTTCAACATTAAGATTTAACATAGTTATATGATTGAAGTAAGAAAAAATAAATAATATGAAATGGATAAAATCAGCCCATGCAGTTTTTAACATTAAGTGCACATGCTATGAAATAATATAAATAAACTAAGCCAAAGGTAGCTGTATCATCGAATTTTCATGCCTCGGGCCTTTTTACTTTGTAACTCCCGACGATTAATTATATTTTTTTATAAGTTCCCTATAATATTGTATGAAAATATTTCACTTTCTCGCTCTAAGTTAAATGATTTCATATCATAAAATACGTCTAAGTCCCTATCACTAAACAAGGGCAAGTATAACTTTGTTAAAAAATAATACTCCTTCAAAACGTTATCAACATATCTCGAAATAGTTAAAGAACAATTTAATAATCGGCATGTTTTATTTTATTACCCTGTGTTACCATAAAATAAGTTATATTTGTCAGGTTAATCCTTGTAATTTATTTGACCCATCCATTTCTAATCAATTCTTCATTTGAACAGCATGTATTCTCTCTTAGGACCACGTCAAATAGAGAAGTAGCAAACAATATAGAAATTATGAGAATGAAGAGGTGGAAGAAGAAAATTCGAAGAGTTCTGTTAATACACAAAATAGTAAGGACATATTAATCATTCAATTTTTCTACTTATTTTGGAAGTAAACGTGCGTATTATGAGCATGTTAATTTGTGGAATGTTTCTAGAAATGCTTGAAGAACTACTGCTCAATAAAGAAAAATTGGATTTAACGCATTTACAGATTTTGTATGAATTTAACATTCAATTTACTTTGCAACAATTTCAGAGAGTAAAAATCATTCGCCTTGAAGGCAAAGGCGGATGATTTTTACTCTCTGAAATTGTTGCATTGTAATGCACACGTAGCGGATGACTCCGTTAAAAGTTACTGTTGCGGCATCTCCCGTAGTTTCTTTGAAATTTAATTTACTTATATATTAGCTCTCTTCGGCGTCTTTAGAGTGTTACTTGTGTTTATACAATTACAGAGGAAAATATATAATCTTAAGGAAAGGGCAATTTTCTGTAAACAGATTAGTACATGATATGCTAACCAACAGAAGCTCTAAAGTGATCAGATATTTTTTAAGGAAATTGTATATAGAATTTTCCTTCAACCTCGTAGGTATTTGATTCTTTTTAACCACCTGCGGTCGAAGTCACCTCATTAAAAATAATTTTTCTCAAATTATATAGGAGCAGTAAAACCACGCTAGGTCTTGAATCAAATTCTTTGGAAAACCAAATGGACAAACCAATGGCTATGCACATTATTTGGTACTCTACAAATTCGTAACTAACATTTCCAGAGCTTTAATAAAAATTCTCTTAAATTACGTTTAAATATAAGTAGATATGTAATAAATTGAACAGTAAAGTCAATGGATACTGTTAATCTTTTCAGGGAAACTACAACATTTCTCCATATCTCATCGACGGACGACTCTGAACTCTTTTATAATAAGACGACAAAACAAAAGCAATAAAAATCTCTCTAAAACTCAAGATTCTTGAAAATAACGATATTTAAGTGCTTGATTCCAACAATCGCTATCTACGAAAATTGGCACAGACTCCTTTGGCAAGGAGTGAAACGGTTTACTCTGCCATCTAACCATTATGATCGTAAGCCAAGAATTACCCAAAAAATGAAAAGGACCCTCAGTTTATAGTTACACCTTCTTGCCGTTTTTGGCGATGGAGAGGGCATTAAAAAGCGAGGACGGAGTGCCCCTGCCTCGTCTTTAATAGCAGGCCGTCCATCATAAACTATAGGAGGTCGTCTCGACCGCAGATGTGGCGACAGGAACGACACGGCGGGAAGGAAAGATGTGAGAAGCAGGTGGAAGGTGGCGACAAACTCAGGGACTAAAAATGTAAGGATAAAACCCAGAAAGATAGATATCAGAGAATACAAATGTCCTGATTATGTTTCCCGAGTACGCCTACGAATAGTACAACTATTCTGAGGACGAGAGTCATTAACAACCCCGAGGCATAATTAGCTCAAATCATAATTACGAGCGTGTACTACAAAGTTTATTGCGCACATATTATCCATTTCCTAAAACAATTTAATTCCATCCCAAATAATAATAATTAATATAAAAAGAAACAATCTCTGTAACATAATACTCGGCTTTAATTAAAATTGGCAATTTTCCACAAAATACTATTATGTAATTTTTACATTATTTTTTGGAAAATTGCCATTTATAACTAAACATGATATTCTCCCATGTCACGCCTGAAACGTCTCTTTTTATAATATTCGGCAATCAATTTCAAACAATTTTGATTATGGAGAAAAAAATGGGACTTTTCATTGTTGCAAAACAGAATATACCCATTCCGTTGTCCACCATTTTTAGGTCTTTTGCACTTCGTACAAAATGTGAACTGCTTTCAAGTTTTCAATCCGTCAAACAGTGTGCAGGAAATTTCATGAATAGGAAGAGACTGAGAGACAATATTAAATGTGTACTCATGGACTAGCTCCCGAGGAAGGGCCCATGACCTAAATAAGTTCCACAGAGAGTCCAATTAGTCTCCCAGAGAGCGAAACACGAGTATTAATAACCAGTAAATATTATTTTGGAATTCATGATATATTCCAAATTCAGAAATATTTAGAAGTTAAACTACCTGAGTACCAGGGTACCTGAAGCCCTATACAAGCTATGTGAATGTTTGGCTACCAGATCTCCATGGGAAACCATAACTGGCACAGGGAAAGGAACTGGCCCCCCTATCCCGATGTGTGAATTTCACACGCCGTCGGGCTTCGTACTGGGTGAACTCCACCATTGCCTACCAAACTGACCTTCGGGTTTAATACTGTGTTTTTGGGTATATATATATTTTTATATTAAAAAAAATATATATATATATATTAGATAATCTACCGGTTAAGGTAGGTTTTTGGATGGACACAACTATCAAATAAACTTTTTGTAACTCCAAAAAAAACCCAATCCAGCAACCTAATCTACATCAGGTCCCTCTTCATCTCTGTGTACTTCTTTCCTCCCTTCATCCCGTCCAACATCCCTACCCTGTCCCTGCCCTTTCCTCGCTTGCCCAACATTCTCCCCTCTATTACCTTCTTCAACATTCCACTACCGCTCAATACGCCTTTCATCCATTTTTCCTGCCTCCATAGGATTTCTCTCAACAAACCCCTCTCCTCACCAACCATCTCCAGTACTTCCTCATTTGTTTTCCTTTCGGTCCATTTCGCCTTCTCCATTCTTCTCCACACCCACATTTCAAAAGCCTCCAATCTACGTCTATCCTCCTACTTCAGTGACCACGTTTCCGCGCCGTACATAGCTACGCTCCATATCAGAGTTTTTACGAGTCGTGTCTTAACATCCCTACTCAACGTCCCCGTCATAAACTCCCTCCTCCTTGAGAAAGCCTCCTTGCCTAGCGCAATTCTTCTCCTTACGTCCCTACTACTTTGACCGTATTGGTCCAAAACACTTCCAAGATACGTAAACTGTTCTACCTGATCTATTTTTTCCCCTCCTAATTTAATGTTTAGCTTAGCCTTTTTCTTTCTGGAAAACCGCATAACCTTTGTTTTATTAATATTGATTCTCATCCCATATCTATTGCACTGAACCTCTAATTCACTCAGCAATGCTTGCAACCCCTTGGCTGACTGAGCAACTAATGCTTGGTCATCAGCAAACCTAACCGATTTTACAAATTCCCCTCCGACTTCCATTTCTACCTCCAGTTCTTCCCATGCCTCTTTAATCATTTCCTCCACATATACGTTGAACAGTACCGGTGACAATGGGCAACCCTGCCTTACACCTCTTCCTAACACTGCCCATGCGGACTCTCCGTTCCCCACTCGCACCTGAGCATATATATATATATATATACATATATATATATATATATATATATATATATATATATATATATATATATATATATATGTATGTATGTATATGTATATATATATATAAAATATGTATATTTATTTATTTATTTTTAGCCAAAATAAAAATATATTCTTAATTTAAACGAAATAAACTCGCTTTAACATTTAGGTGGTCCCAGCCACCTTCATCATCAGGGTACGAGGAGTCACGGACTCCTCATTTATTTTCTTTTAACTCTATGTGTATATATATAGATATATATATATATATATATATATATATATATATATATATATATATATATATATATATATATATATACATAAAAGGCTCAGCTAAATATTAAAATAGGCGGGGAAAAAATAGAGCAGGTAGAACAGTTTACATATCTCGGAAGTGTTTTGGACCAACACGGTCAAAGTGGTAGGGACGTAAGGAGAAGAATTGCGCTAGGCAAGGAGGCTTTCTCAAGGAGGAGGGAGTTGATGACGGGGACGTTGAGTAGGGATGTTAAGACAAGACTCGTCAAAACTCTGATATGGAGCGTAGCTATGTACGGCGCAAACGTGGTCACTGAAGCAGGAGGATAGACGTAGATTGGAGGCTTTTGAAATGTGGGTGTGGAGAAGAATGGAGAAGGCGAAATGGACCGAAAGGAAAACAAATGAGGAAGTACTAGAAATGGTGGGGGAGGAGAGGGGTTTGTTGAGAGAAATCCTATGGAGGCAGGAAAAATGGATGAAAGGCGTATTGAGCGGTAGTGGAATGTTGAAGAGGGTAATAGACGGGAGAATGTTGGGCAAGCGAGGTAAGGGTAGAAACAGGATAGGGATGTTGGACGGGATGAAGGGAGGAAAGAAGTACACCGAGATGAAGAGGGACCTGATATAGATTAGTTTGCTAGGTGGGGAGTCACAAAATGTTTATTTGATAGTTGTGTCCATCCAAAAACCTGCCTTAACCGGTAGATTACCTAATAATAATAATATATACATACATATATCGCATACATAGAAATAGTGAACGTCAATAGCGAGTTAAGGTTGACAATTTCGAACACGTAATTCTGCTTCAAGATGTGTTCACGCATTCACTTTGGATTCTGGATATTCAGATATTTGTGGAATTTAATGAAATGAAACGGTTGATTTATATCCTATTCTCAAGCCATCAAATTGATACGAAGCTATACCCGTGGAGAATCAAGTGGTCAGGATAATATTAGTTCAGCAATGCCTCCTTCACTTTTTATCATTCTTGTTATGCATTCCCACACAAAAACGCTATGCAAAATACTCATTTATCCTTCAAACATATACCCCTCTTCCCAATTTCTTGTCTCACGGAAGAAGTACAGCTTTACAGCTCGGCGCCCAAACTCACCCAAATGGACCTCTAATCAATCAATCTCCACTACTCTTCCCACAACTTTTAAATCACGGCTCTCTAAAAATCTCTTAACCTCCTCCGTTCCCACCCCCCTCCCCAATACACACACACACACGCTTCCCTTTCTTCCCTTCTTGTCTCCCTCATAGCCTTCTGCCTCATCTCTTTCCACACTCCTTTATCCTTCTTGGCGCAGTCTCTCTCTCCCTCCCCTTGGTCTCCAGCTATCCCCTTAGCTCATCTTACCCCCTTTCCCCGGCGACTTCTTTTCCGGACACACATATACACGCGCCAGCGCGACGCCCCGCCCCCTCCCACCGGCCCTTTCTCCTTTCTCGCCCTGAAAATCTACCCTCCCATCACCCACCCCGTCCACTCCCGGCAACACCTCCTTTCAGCATCCTCCTCTACCCTCCTCATTCGCTTCCCAAAACTCCATTATTCAAACGCTTCCAACTCCATCGATCAGACGCTCTCATCGTTCACAGTTCGTTTCACCCTCTCCCATCCCGAATTAGCCCTCTAAAACTCCCCCACCCTTCCTTCCACCCAAGCGCCCTTTTGTTTGCTCCTACTCTACTCTAATATAGGGAACTCTCCCACTCATCTCGCTTCAAGTCTGTGCAAACTATTTATCAGGTCTAATCTCTAACCTCCCGACAAAGCACGATGGAGAAGAGGTTTAAGTATTGTCAAAGCCCTGAGGAACTGATTGGTCAAGATGGACTCGCAGCGTCGTTCAATTGAAAATGTTAATCGAAAAACCTTTGTATTTCGCGACAATTTTAAGAGTCGAAAGATTTAAATATGTTTCATATTCATAAAAGATCTGCTAATTTCTGTAATGGCGTTGTATGGCGGTGATATTACGTCTGCCATTTTATGTTTCACTTATGTACATAATCAACCCGATATCGTTAATGGTCGGTGATAATTTTGCCCCTCATGAAAAGCCCAAATAGATGTTTTGTAATTACAATCATTAAATTTTTTCGTGGCTATACAGTTCAGTTATTCTGGGATTTGATGACAGGAAAAACATATTTACACCATCCATATACGCGCTGAACAAAAGAATGTTAGCCCCTAAAGCAATTAAAATAGATATTAAAATATCTTGGAGTGCCGTGAATTATTAAGTCAAATATTTAAAAGTTATGGTATCCGATGAATTCCAAAAATTGAAATCTTTAATATAATCTTTAAAACTTTTTGCAATAGTTTGGCTTTTGCTTTCTAAGACAGAAATGATCCAGAAGTAAATTTTGGAAAAATTACACTGTCTTATTTATCACAAAGAAAATATAAGCTGTCGCATTCGACATATTTATTTACTAATTGTCCGTAGTTCAAATTTGATTGATTATCTGACAAAATAGTTGTTTGCAATGAACTGATTATGCTGTACCTGCGGTATGAGAATAAAAATGTGTACGGAATATCAAGAATATAAAATACTGGGCTAAAAATGCTTCAAATAAAATACTCTCAACGGCTCAAAAAGGAAAGTTAACAATTTTTGACGTGATATAAACTAACTGTTCGATTTGGGTATGATAGAAAAAAATCATCCAAAGGTGAACCCTTATTTCAGCCATATCCGACCATTCATAATGTATTTTCACTAATAGTAGTAGCCTCTACTCTCTATCTACTTGGAGGTCTGAAATTGTAATGAGGTAAACCACAGGTATCAGAAGAAAAAGACCCGTCTATCCTGATGTGTGAATTTCACGCAGAGTTTAGTATTTGATAAGCCTTATTATCACCAATGAAACAAAACTTCGGGTAGATTATTGTTCTATAACCTTTCACGTAATAAAGAATATATGTTTGAAGAGACCATTTTTGTTGCAAAATACATTGCTCTTATGAAGGAATCGTTTCATACTTGCACCAATTTATTTCACCCTTCTTTTAAAAAATCTTAAGCAATGATATTCAAAAACAATACAAGTAATGAATAGCGTTAAAGAATACAATATTTTTTTCCAAAAGGCCTTACCGATAACAAAGCATAAATGATGTCTAATGAATGAAGCATGCGCAAGTGTTAACAAGCAGTGTAGGAATTAATTCAACCTTTTTCCGAGTTACGTGTTGGAACAGCATTGTATATAGTATATGAAGAAGATAGTTATTACTGTCCATTAATTTACGTAAAATGAAATTAAAAGTATGTTCTTCATTTAAACAAGTTTAAGATTATTTTTGAAACTCGATGGCACAATCTCACTAGATAAAGAGAACAGATGAATAACCACTATGTGCATGCCCTTCGCTTTTACACCATAACCTACGATGGGGGAATGTGTTGCACTAATATAGTACTAATATAGCAATGGAGGATAGAAATGTAGTTCAATAAGTGAAAATAAAATGTGTTGCAAAACATTTTGTTCACCGCTTCCTACCCATGAATTGTAACAATCTTAGATTCCTTTAAAATTCAGGTGTTTTGTAAAAATGAAATAATGATAGGCCAACAAGTAATTTTTACTTACAGTTCACATACTAGATGGTGAAATTCATTATTCTACTGACGAATCAAAAATTGATCCTAGCCACCAAAGCAGTGTGGAAACTACAAAGTTATTTTTAAATATGGATGTCCATAATTTCCACCAAACGGCGCCTGACTCTATTAAGTTTATTGTGTACTATAAATAATAATTGTGTACTAAAAATAGATTTCTTAATGTGATAGTACGATTTTTTAAAGTAAATCGCGAACAAACATATGCGTTCTTTCCTTATGTTAAATTCGATCATACAAAATGGTGTGAGATTAAGAAATGAGTATAATGTAAAAGCTACAGTTTTATGGCATTCATAGAGAATTATCCCCATTATGAAGTAAGATCTGGATCTTCCAGGCAACGGTTAAGCCTGTCCACGTTTTGAACACATTCAAGATTCGCAAATCGCGGTAGGCAAATACAGGAAATCATTAAGAGGAACATTAGAAGATGTTAAAGTCAACATTATATTTGGATATCTCATTCCGTTTTGTCTTAAAAAAAACATGCTCCAACTATATTGGTACGATCTACTGATAAAATCGATTTTTTTTCACGACAAAACCAACCGCTATACTCCTTAGCATCGTCCGATCTAACTTACTTGTTCTTTGCCCCTATCTTCATCTCCCTTCTCATCGCCAAGAGCATCGGCACACTCGCCCTATCTTATTTCTCATAAGAATGCATTCTTTTCCATCGCGAAGCCCCTTTCGTCATACTTACGAACTCTTTTCTTCCATGCATTGCCTGTCCAACCTCATTCCCCTTACTCTCTCCCTCGAGAGACCGACTGGCCACTCCCTTGCCCTCACCCCACTTCCATCCATTTCCCACTCCAAACACTTCACCCACCTCTCCTCCCATTCCTCGCACACTTGCCTAATCACCTTCACATCATGCTCAAAACTCCTTCCCACCCACCCACCCTGGGGCTCGAGCCCCACCTCCCCCATTCTCCTCCCTCTCGTCCCACCCCCATATACTCTCCTCACACCATTCTTCCGCCTCTTCCCATTCTCCAACTCGCGTCATCCCTGCCATCCTCCCCTTCCAAACCAACTCCAAAACCAACCTTCCCCGCACACCTCGTCTCTCTCTCTCTCTCTCTCCTCTAACCAAGTCCCCCAACCCCCATCCACAACACTCATCTTCCTCAGACATAAAACCAACAAACCCATACCCTTTACCTTTCAAGACCCCGAGGGCAGACAGGGAGGCTACACCCAGCCCACGCCACCAAGCTCTGGCGCCTGGGAGGGCGGAAGGGGATGAGTGAGTGAGAGGAAGGGGGAGCATAATGAGGAGGGGGAGGAGGGAGGGAGAAAGAGAGAGAGGTAAGGTAACCCGTAAGGATGTAACCTGCAATTTTCGTCCTCCCCTCATCACCTCCATCAACTCTCCTTCCACCTTCCCCAGCGTTCCCTGCCTCTCCCTCCGCCCCTCCCCTTCTGCCTTATTCACAAGACACCCTCCTCCTCCTCGGGCTCTCAGCCTCCATCGTTCCCGTCTTCCTTCACCTCGAGCCCCCCACCTCGGCGTCGCATCTAATCACCGGCGGCCCCAATTGCCATCACTCCTCCAGTTTCCTCCTCCTTTCCCGGCCCGGTAACAATCCCACCTCTGTCTTTCTCTCCTCAGACACACACACGCACGCACGCTCACACAGCGAGGCGAATGGATTCCCGCCCTAGTCACCTCGAAGGACTCCCTCTCTTATCGCCCTCTCGGGTTCTGGAAACAGTTTTCAATCTCGCCTGCCCCACTCCTCTAACCGTCGAAATTCGCTCTTTCCTCTCCTCCTGTCCGTCACCTGTCCCCTCCCTCGCAGTCCCATCTACGTCGTTATCACCCATTTTCCTTCCACACTCCCACCCTTCCTCCTTTTCTCTCCCCTCAGCCATGCACCTTCAAAAATTTTCCCAGTTTCAATCGCCTCGGAAGAAAAAACCTATATTTTTCCAGGAATTTTTTTCTTTCGCGTTCTGGTGGTTTGAGGAAAAAAAACGGGGAGGAATTCCTACACGAGATGTGTGAATAGGTTGACTGCTCTCCAAAAATACTTGTGTTTTTTGAGCGGGCAGGAAGAATCAATTTGTGCAGCCCGTGCCAATATGCATTGCTTTCCATTCGTTAAATAACCCAAAATAATTTTAAGAGACCTATTGGACAGTCATAATTACATCGACTAGTTTATGACTGAATAAAATTTAGGAAATTAAATGCACCCATCTTTTATCTATACGTTATTGGAAAGAGAAGGGATATTTAGTTCGCAATCACATTATGGAAATAATATAAATCCTTTTAACATTGATGACTACTTACATAATTTTTCCGTAACTAATTTATTGAAAAATTAGTAGCAAATTGTTATCATCTCATGAATAATAAATTTTTATAAGCTCTAACATACAAATATCAGCGTTAATAGTTGTAGCTGTGAATTTTCTAGATGTTCAGCTTTTCCTGAGTAAAAATTGAATTTCCCTGACTTTACAAGGTTTTCCGAATTTAAGCCTGCAACAACTCTTACTTGTCACAATGTGTTGGTAAAACATGTTATTATGAAGGTTTTCTTCCTCCTGAATTTTTCTGATTCCAAAAATTGCTGTTTGTCAGTTAGTGAAAGAACTAATGCGAGAGAAGCGTTTTCTTAACTCTAAAAAATTTACATCTTCAATGAAATTACGTTTAGGTTGGGAGATGAGGAAGACCTACCTAACACCAGTCAGAATTACGAGAGTATTACAAGACTTTAGTCTCTCTGTCTCCTATCAGCTCAATCTGTTCCTGTACCTCTTTTAGCAAAAGATTCATTAACCAGTCTGAAACTTTTGAGAAGGTAAATGTTTCACTTCCAAGTCAATTCAGAACACAGAAACGGGTCCTTATACAGGTACGTATACCTGTAGTTTCTTAATTGTTCATCATTCATCCTCCTGTACGATACCTGAACACTGATAACAAGTTATCTCCATGGTCATGTAAAAACGTGTTAACTGAATAATTGTAACTATCCTGCTGGACGAAAGTTTATTTCAGATTACGGAAGTACTCTGGCTCATGGTGTTTTACCTTGATAGTCCGTTTTCAAGAATTGCTGATACCCGAGGCTTGCCCTCCCCGGGAGGATGAAGATAAACTCTTTGGAATAACGCTGCCGCTTGGGGAAATAGGAATATCTGCCCTGTTTCTAATAACGATTCTGCTGCCAGGCTAGAGAATAGCAAACGAAAACTAATTACGGCTTCTCTTTCACTTTTACGGATGGATTGCTCAAGTATATTTCTCAGCGTGGCTTTTGCAAATCTGAATCTCGAGCACTCTTGAGTAGCCATTTCATCCAAAATTATGAGCCTTAATGGCAGTCTTCTTGATAATATTTTTCCCCTTTTTCTCAAAAGTCAGATTAAATATAATGAATCCACTTTTCCAATCCATTTAATCTGACGTAAGCATGAGGTCAGCGAAAATATTTTTACGATATTTTTGCAAAACTATATCGAAAACACTCAGCCTATACTCTACGATTGCTTCACAGCAATGACTGCAACATCCTTTTAGCGCTTTTTCGAAATTAAATATTCTCCTTCTCTCCCAGGAAATGGAATTTTTCTCACTAATTTGTTCTACACCCGAATATCTATTTCTTAGCCACATTCTATGTGCCGGAACGAATTAGGTTATCCTTTACCATTCATTCCAAATATCACTAAGACAAGACTCTTCTTTATTACATTTTCACTTATCTAAGGACGAAGCAAATCATGGCCAAACACTCTAAATCCCGATGCGGATAAGCTATTCGATTGAACCTGGCACTGAATCAAAAGGCCACAAAATATAATCCAGAATTTCAGAATATTTTTTACTTCAATAAATTAATTTTTGAACTTTGCATGAATAACAAAAAATGGAAATAAGCTTCACATTTAAATATAGTAATGGTAATATTTACGCGAGTGCTCTGATGACTTTCTGAAGAGCATGTTCTCTTTTCACATATGTAAAATAGTAGATGTTTACATAGAGCAAACATTATTTTGGGCATTACCAAAAGCGCAAGAGCACGGGATAACTTGAGGTTTTGATAACAATGAATGGCCATGATTCCAGGATATTCTCATGGCGCAGCACTGACCTGCAAATAATATATTGTTTCTACCCGATAACTTCAATAAAAATCTCGAATATTCAATTATCACAGGATGATGGGTCTAATTCCCGAGGGTCGTGGTTGAAATTCATTTCACGTTCTACCTTATGAATCAAAAAGCATTATCAGCACCCGCATATCCTCTGCTAGCTTTTTTTCCCTCTCGATACATCCGGTTCACCCACGGGCGTGAGAGCATTCACGCTGTCTCGAAAAACTCACATTCCAAGGGAAAACGCTCGCGCCCTCCCACATCGCCCTTCACCCCGAAACACGACCTCCTTTACCAATTACCCGATCCTCTCCCTCCCTTGTCTCCCCGTCTATGTCCCCTCCCCTTAAATCTCACCATCTTAGGTTCCTTTAAAGCCATACCCACTCTCCACTCCCAAACCCCAACGGACCCTGGACGTATTCACGATCCCTCTCTTCCGTTTATCCTAAGCTATTACGTTCGAATCATCGTTCTTTTGTCATCTCTGACCCATCTATTCCGTTTCCTGTTATGGCGCAATCTACGAGATAGCACGCTCGAGTCCATTCACTAAAAAATGGGGAATCGCTGAAATTGAGACATCTGAGCATGTTTTCAAAGGTCACTGAATTCCTAGTGCTCTTCTAAAGGTTAAAAGACCGACCAATTCTCACAAATGTGAAGAGATTTCACGAAAACAAATTGCGTTAAAAGCAATAAAATGCAGAAATATCCATGTATGTAATCGATTCTATTTTATTTACCTTCATATATCACATAGCGTAAACTAATCCATTTCATTTAACATAGAACGCTATTTTGGGAATTTTTGGGGGTGGATATACGCTAATGATATCTATTAATTAATTAAAGGCAGACAAAAGTAAATTAGGAAAGAACATTAAGAAACTCCCATCGTCGAAATTCAAGGGCATTGCACAACGACATGAATTGAAGTACAGTATAATGCAGTAGGACCCCGTCAAACTCAAGCAAGTCAAGAAATATCAATTTAAAATTATTTTTGGCTATTGGATAAAAAATTGAAAGTATTACAAGAAAATACTCTTGAAAGTATTACACATTTCCAAACAATTTTTTACCGCTGGAAAAAACCTTACCAGAAAAGCTTTCTTCCTTTTAAAATCACTTCTTTTATTAACGTAGTTCCAGAATAATTCAGCAATTTTAAGCAAACTTAACTCTACTGTGAGAACTTTTGCTGCTTTCACACTCAGATCCGGCCACAAACTTCAACTGAAAGCCTAAAGCTAAACCTTGAGCGGATCCTCGTTAAAATAAATCTCATGAACACGCCAAAATAATACTCTTTTCTTTGTCAATTCTTATCGAACTTCTATCATCTCCACTTGCGTCATGATTCGAAGAAAACCTTCCAAAAACAATTCATCCACAGCAAGACTCTCTCTTACATTACTCATCAGCTTCTCTACGCCCAATCCATAGTACCTCTCCAACTCCTCCTCCCCCTTGATTCTACTGTGTCCCCTTTACAACACCCTTGCTTGACAAGTTTAAGCTCTTTCTCTCCTCTTCCATCGACATTCTCTCATTCCGTGTTGCACACCTTTCTCCTCATTTCGCACTCCCACTATCCATTTGATTTCTCCTTCCCAGTTGCATTCTCCACACATCTCCTTTCCCTACCCCAGCTAGACGTCAACATCATCATTATATGATATCCTCTCTTTCCTCCACCTTCATTCCCTCTGCCGAGAGGGAGAGAGAAGACTTAAGTGGCCACTCAACTTCCACCCTTCCCCCGCCCAACTCCCACACTCGTTCCATCCTATTCCCCTCCACTCCTTTTCCTTTCATTCATTCTTTCCCTCCTAATCTTCCCCGTTCTACGTCTCACCCTCCCATCCCCATCTACTCCCCCCCATCCCCAGCGTTCTCGTCTACATTCACACAACGTGAGCGCATCTTAACCCATCTCTCCACTGCATAGCGGTCCTCCCCCTTCCCTTCGTGACGCCCTTCCACCCTCATCTCCACCCATACCCTTCTTTTCTACCACTACCTCCAACGCCCCCAACCCCCAGGTCGCCTCTCCCCCCCACTCCCTATCACCTCCTTACAACCGCCTGCAGAAACGAGGGCCAGCGATCAGACGCAGAGACCCTTCATCTAACAAGCAAACAATGGAAATGCCTAACCTATACTTAAATCCTACTTCTTTTTCACTCTTTATGTTCCTCGCTGCCCTTCCTTCCTTCCTTCCCTCCCTACCCTAACCAGCGTAACCGAAGCCTTTACCTCCTCCTCCCTCAACCTGTCCGGACCCAGCCTCCTCCTCCTCTCACTTCCCACTACCTTCGCGACCATTATCCATTCACTCGCCTCCACTTTAATCCATCCTTGTTTCCTCCTCATCCATCTTTAATCTTTTAACTCTTATGCATTCTGCTCTTCATCTCCGCGGTTTTCTTTCTTGCGACCGGAATGACGAGCAGCGTCTTAAAGCGTCGCCACTCCGCTCTGTAGGTACTTATCAAAGCGTTCGTCACATGCTATATCCTTGACGCTAATCGGAAGAAAAGAACATGTGTTCTACATGTTCATCAATAGATATAGAGCTGTGAATGATAGATTGGCTAATTTGGAATAATTAATTTCGGTCTAAGTATAGTAAATAAACCACAAAAACATATCCTTTGTCGGCAGAGTTTTTTAAAAAATGGAAGTTTAATGAAGTGCGAAAAATAACGGCTTGATTATAATATCTTCATTATTTTAATGAAATTTTGCAGATGGTACCTCCTATGCACTTCCGAAAATTAGTTTTCGAGGTGATACGTGTATGAGTCTTTGAAACATATGCAGTGATGGCCAGTTTTTTATTAATTCACAGTTTGTCAGAAAAAATAAATCAAGCAATGTTAAACTTTATGTTCAGTCATCAATTCTAAAACGATTATATGAAAATATGCTAGACCTTGCGATAATAGCTATAGGTATATCATCATATCATTAATACCATTAATTGATGCTCGTCCCCTATAGAATTACATACTCTAGGATCTACAACCCCGTCACAATTTTCTTCCGGAAACATGCAATCGATGCGCATATTTTCATTTTCTGCTTGTTTCATGCTTTGTTTTTTTGTGAAAATATTTTCTCTCGGAGGGTAAGCGTAAAGAGGTTAGGAGTGAGATAACGGCAAGACATTTCTTGCAAGGACAAAAGACGCTTTGCGAAGTAGAAGCGGATGGCAGAAAGAGCATAATGAAAGAGAGATTTATGAGTGAGGTTGAAAACATAACTCCTGGAGTGAAGAAGGCACAGTGAGAAGAGAAAAGGTAACGAAAGATTTCGTGAGAGCGATGTGCTGGGAGTTTCTCACTAGCTGGTACTGCGGCTATGCGTGGGGTCGACTTCTAAGCCTCACGTCCCATTCATTCATGGTATTTCCCATTACTCAAGGCCAGGGCGTAGGGAGATAGAGGAAGGCTGGATGGAAGAAGTAGGATGGGAAAGGATGGATAGAAGGGGTAGGGAGGGCTCCAGACCAGATTAGGGAACGGATATAGGCGGCATTCCGAGGAAATGCGACGGAGGTGATGATGTAAAACGAAGGTACTTTGAAGAGGAGTTGCTATTACAGAAAATGACTGTAGATGCACACGTCGATTTTAAATGCATAAAATAATGGAAACAAAATATTTCTGAAATTTCATTTTTAAAACACCATACAATAATTTCACTAAATCAATGTGTATATATGTCACTCAACGTGTTATCAACACAATAATTACAATTGCAGTCAAAGTTTACTGATTGTACAGAAAATATGAAAATTTATCAAAAGATATATGCATTAATTAATAGTTTGACGGAGGAATATCAAAAGCGAATCGACCAGCGAGTCCTTAAACATAATATTTACACAATTTGTACCCGAACTTAAGTCTCAGTGTCGAAACTAGACTTTACTAACTACTAAGTCCTAGGGTTTGTGAGCATCACGTATTAAAATGAGGGGACCAATTATTTTCTTTAATCACATTTTTCGAATTGCATGCACTGAAACGCCGATGCAAAAGATAGTAGAAGGGAATTAAAGCTAAAATAGTTCAAAGCAATGTCAAGAGAAAATCGCAAACAAAGAGTAGTCATCGATGGGTTGTGCTCAACGGAAAGAGTAACTTCGGGTGTCCCCCAGGAAATTATAATAGGGCCTCTTCTGTTCTTAATATACATTAATGACTTAAGCGCACACGTTAGTAGCAATCTCAGGTTATTTGCTGATGACACGGTGTTATACAGGGAAATAAGGAGCCAACTAGATCGCGAGCTACTCTCTAGAGACCTAGACTCAATCTCGGATTTGCGCAAGAAATGGGGATCAATGCTTAGTATAGACAAATTCGGAGTTTTGAAATTTTGGAACAAAGGAAGTGGCGAACAGGACATAACCTACGAAATAGAGGGTTCAGTACTAACTACGGCCAAACAAGTTAAATATTTGGGGGTAGTTCTAACACCAAGCCTTTCATGGGGAGCACATATGAGGGCAATATGCGGATCCGCTTTAAAGAAACTGGGCTTCTTCAAACGGGTGGTGGGGAAATATAATGAGAAAGTTAAAAAGGGGTGTTATTTTGCTCTAGTTAGACCACATTTGGAATATGCCGCAAGTATTTTGGATCCTTGGGAGAAAATCTGGCATAAAGAATTAGATAAAGTCCAGAGGAAATCCGCCAGATTCGTTAAAAATATTTATAATAAGAACAAAAGTATGACAGGTCTCCAAGGGGATTTAGGCTGGGAGCCCCTGGAGATGCGAAGAGAACAAGCGAGACTTAGACTTATAGAAAGATTCAGAACCAGCGAGTTTAACGATGACACAAAAGGAATTATAATAGCCCCACACTACAAAGGTAGATCAGATCACAAAGATAAAATAAGGGAGATAGATTCTAATACAGATAGATTCAAATACTCATTCTTTCACAGAACAAGTAGAAATCATAATAGCAAGAAACCGAAATCCCTTTACCAATATTAAAAACATTAATTTAATGAATGACATTTAATGACAGCATGAATTTAACATTTAATTTGCATGAATGTTTGCCATGCTTGGTTTGTAGACTATAAATTTGTGGCTTCTGCATGCGGTTTTTTCTTTCTAAATTACCTACCACCCTAACCTGCCATACCTAACCCACCCCCGCCATACGCCATTGCGCCGGCATGCGGGGTATTGAGTAGATGTAGACATGAATATTAAAATCAGTTGCAATAATTCTAAGGAGTGATGAATTGGAATTACTAAGTAAATTGATAGGATTTTATTGTTATCGATTATGTCATATCGTTGTAGTAGCAAAAACATAACCATAGAAGTTCAACCGTGAACAATCACGAGTAAAAATTAGTATCGTTTGCAATGAATTATATGTAATTATATCTGTTATTAAATCTAATTTTTCATAATTTATATAAAAAATTGACCAATCAGCTGGTGTGATGTAATGACGTTAAAAAAGTGTATTCTAGCCCCGTCGCTCTATGTTAGGAGAGCTCATGACAATAAGATTTGAGAGATAAACTATAGACACGGCAGGTTTAAAATGTTATTTTTCCCACGAATGATTAAAGGCCATAATAACTGCCAATGACAGCGATTAAGGATCAATTTTTTAAATGTTAAATAGTCTATTGTAGTGTGCGACCACTAATTCATCTATTATAGTAATATTCCCCATACTAGCAACTCGTCTTAAATATGGTATGCAATGTAATCCATTGTAAAAATTATCTTCATGAATTGAGTTATGTAACTTTTTCATTAGCAATTAAAAGGTCAGTAATATTCACTTTTGATCTTGCATGCATGGTGTGGATTGACTCCCGCCACATACCATAGGGGTGGTTTATGGAGTACCAACTAGCTGTAATTCATTATATTATTAACACTCTTCTTATACTTAGCCATTAAGATCATTTTACGGTCCAGTATCATAAACAACTTTGCTGACAGCCTGCGTTCAAAGGTTAAAGGAAGAGAAAACTGGAATAATTGAAAGTAAATTCCCAAATTAACATAAGACTAAAAGAAAAAAATGGAAGAAGGATGAAACTGGGGTTTACTGACATCAGTATTAGAAAAAACAGATGTAGCTCTAGTCTAGAAAAAAAGGCGAAATGACCTTGTCTGCAGCACTTCAACGTCATCCTTTTTTCTAATCTCTTTTCTTAATAGCTGAGTGAAATAGTCTACGGGCTACGAGAGAGCGGACTGAGAAAATTAATCCGAGAATTGGCGACGATAATGGAGACAGGTGCGAAGGATCAAGGATATTAAAATCACCATCAATTCAAGGAAAATCACCCATAATGATAGACCCAAACACTCAGAAAAATAACAGCAACATCTAGAAACTCAAATTCTATAAAATATCAGGCATGATATATACATATATATATATATATATATATATATATATATATATATATGTCACGCATTGACAGTATCATTATTGTATCCGGACTATATACTTGTACGTGTGCCGATATGTGCTCATAAAATCCGTCAATTCTCGTAAGCGGTAATATGTGTCAATTAAATTAAATATTTTTTATCATGGATTTACAATTTTTAGTATCATGATTAAATTACATCTTATTGATAATTTCTATAGCTAATATCAATCTAAATGTATATTTCTCTCGAGGAATTTACGTATGCCCACTAGGTATACATCTACACACACCTGAATATTGTCCAATGATATTTTCTCCTAGACTACTATTCTCCAAACATAAACTGTATCATTTTAATAATCGAAAATAGCAAATTCAAGGTAAAATTTGACACATCATAGTACTCAATGCTTCTATTTCAAAATTTCTTTTAGGAAATAGTCACAAATGTAGTAGATGAAGCAGACAACATTATATAAGTTTCTAAGGCTTGATCACTCCGTTGGGCGAAGCTGTTTTCCCACGACAGATTAAGTTCATTTAACATCGTAGAGTGCATTAGAAATTTGTGAAAGGCAAGGTAAATAAAAGAAAATGTTTTATATACTCTCCCCTATTCTGTGTGCATATACCTCCGGCGAATTATTTCGTGGCCAATTAGAAAATATTTACATAGAAAAGAGACCTGAAAGTAATTAATGGCGAATGAAAAAAGGTTTGCATGAAAACGTAAGAGCTGAATGTCAATTTAATATTTGCAAACAACGCCACAAAATAGATATCATTTCATGCGTTACACTTGCGAAGGTGAGGAGTTGGACTTGTTGCAGAGTGTAAGGTTGACGAGCGTGAATTGCAGATATGGTCGCGAAAAAATAGAAATTGCGTACTTGAGAAAAAAGTGACGGCTTATAGCAGGGCTAAGAAAGGAAAAATATTTCACTTAGGATACATAGACGTAAGGGTGTTCTGCGAAGGTAGAGTAGGCTGCAATAAGAGAAAGGTTTTCCTGGAAGGAGTGAAGCGCGAATGGGCGAGAATTAAACGCATAGAGAAGCGACACCTTTAAGGAAGTTGGGCTGACTTTCACTATGCTTGAGTGCATGAGGATTCTTCTTCCATTATTTTTTTTCTGTAAATAGACCACTCACCGCAAAAGTTGTTGGTTTTAAAAGAGTTCTAATTAGTGCAAAAATTGATGCTTTCCAAAGTATGGATTTATTTATTGAAACTGTTGCTGTTCATACATAATTGTGACTTATCGGGTTATGATTCGCGTTTTTTAGGGCAATGATCAACGATTCGTGACTAATGCCGGTCACTAATATTTATTTTGTATTTCATTTATACCAAAATTATCCCAAAACTGCATATTTCTAATATCCTACGCTAAATTATTAAGTATTAAGTATTTAAGAGTAGAAAAATAAATGAAGCCTACGTAAGTCTCATCGGAAGGAAAACAAACCTAGACAGGAGTAGAAACTGAGACCTCTGGATTAGTAGCTCAGTTACCCTAATCTACATGAAGATGTTGAGAGTTAAAAGTCAACGCAATGAGAGTTAAAAAAAGGTAACATTTTTGGTGCTGTTAAAATATTGGTGCAATCGACATTGGGCATTAAAGTAAAAAGATTCCTTTTATTTTGAAAACCGTTTAAGTTAGGACAGGGATTTATTTAGATATGACGATAAGGAGAAGTATACCTCGGTTCATACACATTATCTGCTAAGTTAACACTTCATCAATCACAAATTCTAGTTGCTGTGGAAGAAAACAAAGTTTCCTTAAAATTAGCTTCTCATTGGTTGCTATCTTTGCTATAGAGTTTTAGCATACGCGTATACGTGTATGCGTCCGTATTTTTAGACGACAGCTAGGGACTATAGGCTTTCGTAGCAGATTAAAGACTAAAGATGTTTTCGGACCAAACAAATTCATACAGGAGAACAGAATGTTTTTAATTAGCCTTAAAGAGGTAATTTAAAATTCGCTGGTAAATTTTATTCCTAATTGCAATTTGAGAGACAAACCAATGACAGAGAACTTGTTTAATGAAAACTCAGACATCCAACGCTCTTATAATATAATACACTTTTGAAGAGCGAAAACAAAAATCCTCGTGATACTTTGAGGAATGTGGTGAATTGCTTGATTTTTCATACAGCCCCTTTTTTCATATTTATCCTTTGCAATTGGCGTCTAAATTCTAAATTTCTCATTCTTTATTTTGATGAAAGTAATTTGTTTACCAAAGTTTCTTTCGCGACACCCTTTAGAATAACTTGTAGTAATACGCATGCATTAATATGTAATGCAACTCAGTAGACGCCAGTGCGTTCCTCATTTCAAGTGCCAAATGCCTAGAAATAATAACACAGCAATAATATGGTGTAAAATGAAAAAATCGTAAGATTTACATAAATTTCTAGTTTTCATCTTGTTCGGTGGTAACTAAACTAATTAAAAGGGCAAGAGAGAAGGAAAATAGAGCACAAGCCGTCAATATGTGCGATTCACAGGATTTTTAAAAATGACGAAGCGTGGGAAGATTTATGGAAAGAGATAGAAAAACCATACTTTAAGGGGAAAAACGACCACAGTTTTAAATTAAAAATAAGAACGCAAAAAACAAATTAAAAAAATACTCTTTTTTAAAAATAACAATTGTTGAATGGAACCAGCTACCTGGAGATTTGTTTGAGCCCTTTCCTTCCAATTTTAGGAGCTTTAAGAAGAAGTGTAAAGCAGCCACTGGGTGATAAACCATTAATCAGTATTTTTTATGCTATTGTAACTTTCTAATAATTTTAATTGTTTAATAATTGTAACTGCCTAATAATTGTAACTTTCTAATTGTGATATTGTACAGAATAACTGTTAAAATATTGTTTGTATGTTATGTGACCGTTGCCACCAGGACAATTGCCTAATTGCAACGAATATCATCAAATAAAATAAATTAATCAGGAAGGATTCCAGTAAATGATCAAAGTAATTCAAAAGCTGCACAGAGATATGCTGTAGTGGGAAATTATTCTAGAAGAATTATTCTCGCCGGAAATAAGACTGTACATACCTACTTCGCCATATAAATGAGTCCCTCAACGACTAGAATTTCCTCCGACCCCAATTCCTAGAACGCTCCAGCTACTCCCCATCATAAACCAATTCGCTCGCATCGTCCTAATACCCCTTCCACTTAACTCCAATATGTGCTCGGTCGCAATTTATCACCACTTCCCTGACCTATCTTCCAGATGGTTGTTTGTCGCTCACTCCCCAACTCCCCCTTTAGCTTCGCACGCCTCCCAGAAAGAAAAATCTGAACATACACATATTCTCCATCGAAATTTCTCGATCCCAATAGCACCACCTAAACTTCTGCACAGACCGAGAAAAGGAATTCAAAACGTAAGGTTTTAACGTTTTCAGGGATTTTTCCACGTCTCTCCAAAGAGTGCATCTGATGGAAACGACTTCACGATTCCAAAGACACCCTTGCCCCGTTCTTAATGCCACTTGCCGCCAACTAGATTATCGTCCATGCGGTTGATGCTGTCTTCCCTGTCGCCTCGAAAACCTCTTCGTATTATTTCCCGCAACCCCTAAGTTTTTCCAACTTCCTTCCTCACTATCTCCATCTCAACGGGAAGCGCGGCAGCCTACATATCGCTCGCCTTCCATTTAATATATCATGCTATCGCCCACCATCCTCTCTCCACAGTGCCCAACTCATCTTCATCCTTGTCCCCCCTACATCTCCCAGGACCTCTCACACGAATACACACGCACCTTCCCTCCACCCCAGATACTCTCTTCCCCTCTTCCAAGTCTTTCCCATCCGACACCTCCTGTTCCACTCCTCATTCTCCAGTCGTCATCTCTCGCCGCTCATCTCCATGGGTGGCTTGCCTGACCCTCCTCTCCCACCCGGCCCCCTCGAGGAATCCTCTCCTTTCAACTCTCCCCGCCTCTCTCATACTCCTCATCTTCGTTCTCCGGATCCAACGCCTCCCCAACTCAATACCTTGAGACGTTCCATTCACCTCTCGGGTCTCCTCTATTTCACAAGCGCGCACACACACACGAAGGCGCGCGCACGCACACACACACGAAGGCGCGCGCACGCACACACGACCGGCCGGCCAGCGCCGCGTCCATTCTCCTCTTCCTAAAAATCTGCTCCTAACAATCTCCACCCACTTAAATTCACCTATTAAAGCCAACAAGGGTTACCTCTCGTAGCCTACTTTTGTTGACCGCTGTCCGCTAAATAATCTCTCTTCGCTGATACTAAAAGGTGTGATGCGGATGACGCGAATTAAATGAATAAACTAACTTCGCTCGCAAGAAGAAGAAATCTAAAACAATTTTTAAGAGCTTGACGCTAAAATTTCTCCATGAAATGAACTTTGAAATGTTGATGTTGATTTTTTTTCTCACTCCAATTTATCCTCAGACTGTGATCAATAAGAGCAATAAGTAGTGTAGGGAAAGGAGACAACATCGAATAATTTTAAAAATACTGAATCATTAATACAAACAAAATATGCAGATGCTCCAAAAATTCAATCCCGGAGGAATTCAAAATCTTGAGTGCTACAAAGCGGAACACAGCAAAGCCTCAGTATTACTATAATTTTATTCAAATGTTTATCCTAATCATTATTGAAGAGCTTATTCAAAATAACACTTCTGGATACTTTTTTATCCCCAACCAAATAACGACTCCTCCAACTGAATATATGTTATCTCCGAAAAACCTTGCGGATACTAAGTAATGTCAGTGCTTCCGATTATGTATATGTTACTCGTATGATGACGTTATTCGCCATTTTTGCTTTGAGACTAACAAAATCTGATGACCCACGAAAGAGACAGTCAACGAAACCAGGAACTAGATTTAAAATACTGGCATGGACCAGGGCGGTCCCATATTCGGTTATTAAAGAAAAACTGTCTAATAATTTAACCCTCATCGATTAACAATTTATATAAAATTGCGCGAATGCCTCCAAAGACATCAATAATCCTCCCATAAAAAAAAAGGTCATGGGCATTCCTTCAAATTTGGGGCCACTGGGATAGACGAGAGTTACACAATCAATCAGGACAATCAGGCTATTCCAATAATGTTGATTTCGCCGTGACTATAGGTATTAATTTAGCTATCGTTTTATGGCTCTCCACCCACTACTAATGAAACTGTGAGAGTTTTGGTATCCGCATAATTTAGTGACGACAATAAATTCAACCCACACATCCTTACCTGTAGTTGGACGTGGGAAAGAGGGAGAGAACAACAAAACTTCCCATTACCCTTCTGGAATACGGTCGATTCGAGCAGTGCCTTGGACGCTGACCATGACGCCCTCTTCAATTACTGCCTCAACAGTGGCGTCACCATTCTTTCCCATTCTCCCCACCTCACGCTAATTATTAACATTCTCGAACGACCGCAGCAAAAATAACTGGTTGCCATTATTCGTCTTTTTGCCAACTCGAGACCCTCGACGACTCCTTTTAAAAACGAAATTGAAAGCGAAGACACGCAAACGAGGGGAATTATAAAAAAGAGAACCTTCGCACGTTATTTTTTTTACCGAGCTGAGCCAATGAGCATATAATGGTTTACGGGAGATACGGAGGAGACGGAATTCGAGTGGTCCGAAGACGTTGGATGCAGGAATGGCTGGAATACTAAGCAATACGGACTTTTAAGGTCATCTCGACCCAATCGCAAAAAGGCATTAAAATTAATCACCGTCCCGTGGACTCTCCTCTTATCTCCGCCTAGCTCTTTTTTCTTTAATTTTTCCACTATTTCATCAATCCTTTTACTTTTGTCTCTTGTTCACCCACTACGTTGCTCCATGTCCAATTTATTCTCATTTTTCCGTAGACACACTCTCGACGTGCTTGCTGTTGGTCACCTTTCGGATAAAACCAAGAGAGTCCCAGTGCCGAGAAGGATAAGGGAAAGAGGAGGAAAGAAATAAGCAAAACGAGCAATGGAAAAATGAGAGACGCAGAAAAAAATCCCCTGGACGAAACAAAAGTGTACGTGGGTAAAAAAAAATTATAAAAAAATAAATATGAACGAAGGCTAGTTTCATTCACGATCTCACCACCTTTCTGGCGCCAAGATGTTCATTTTTATCTCTTTTCGTTACTCGACTTTTTTTTCCTCCACAGTTTTTCACTCCTCTCTCTCTCTCCTCCCCCTTTCCACTCCTCCCTTTAAATATGTATTCGTTCCTCAGGCATCTTTTGACTCTCCCTGCCCTCCTCCCTCCTCCCACGTGACCGGACCACCTCCTTCGGCTCTACATTCTACTTCCCATCATCATCATCCCATTTTTTCCCTTCCACCTCAAACCTCACTCGCCCATCCTTCCCCCCCCCATCCGAACCCTCCCCTTCCAAATAGGAACCTTTCCATTCTCCTTATCCTCCTACGGCCTTGCCCCTACCTTGAGCGTCTTCCCTTCCCCCATCGCATACCTATGTGAATAACCCGAACCCGGTATCACCATGCTGAATTTCTTACTGAATCCATACCAACCTTAAATTGCCAGCTCGAAGCGTTCCGGGTCGCCAAAAATTGCCCGAAACAGTATTACAGTGCCGGACCAAATTGAGGCGATGGGTGGAATGAGGTTCTCTTGTTTGAGTTGTTTACGAGTATTTACCGTAATATTTTCAGCGAAAAAGATATTACTTCTTCAAGATTCATTTCCATTAAATGATTCTGACATACATAACTAATAAAGCTGAAATCCCCGATCGCATCTCCAATTTCTCAAACTTTGAGGCCATACGTTAGCATCAACTAAAAAACTTCAAGAATATTTTTCACATGTATTTCAAGTGTAGACACTTCAAATATTTTTCAAGTGACTTCCCCCCTGATAGATGGAGTACAATGCTAATTATTCTACTAACGGTAGCCAAGTAGCACTCGAAATATCAAAGAGAAACGTGGAAATTTGTTTTCGGTTGACCGAAGCAAGAGTTGAGGAACACTAAAGGAATAATACGGGGTTCAACTTGCTTAAGAAAATACATTAAATACATTTCCTTTCTTTAGTTTGTAAAATTAAATTAAGGTAAGTCAAAAACTACATATAACTAGACATAAAGATCCTACATGAACAATAATTATGGTCTTACTATTTTTATAAATGCATTTTGTGTTTGTAAGTACTTATGTTATTACCTAATCCAAAAGAGTAGAATCTATTGTTTGAATTCAGACACCATGATTTGAGTATTCTTTTGATATTAATGCATTATTTTACGTCTCCTACTCCGAGTTCAGTAGATGATATCTTAATGATACGTGCAGATATATGGTGAAACAATGTTTATCAATATACGAGTTTTAAGTATTTAAGTAATTATATTCATAACTCGGAAACATTTAGTAAACTTAATCCATAACAGACCGTTGCCGTTTTCTTAACTCTTATTTCGTGAATCTCTATGCAATCTATATGTGTTTTACAACAAATTAAGTTTTTCCATAGATTCAACTTAAACAACCTTGAGAAAAAAATCCTCCCCCCACTTGTGTCGGATCCAATTTCCAAGCTTTGGCATAAGGTTAAAGAGATTCGTCCGAGATTAACTCAAAATGCATAATCACCTTCCACTATTGGGTTTTTACTAACGATCTAGCAGATCGTGCATATAAATTGTTCATTACTTTTTTATGTGTTCTGCATTAATCCACTTACCTCCAATTCATTCCAATCAAGGGATATACACGAAATTGATATATTTATTAGTTAGCGAATGCATTCATCATCACTCCTTTTATGAGTTGTTTCACATCACCCCAATGGCTTCCAACATGTCAATTAAGTAATCTTTGCATCAATCGCTGCTGGGAAGTAAGACCAAATGAGTTTGCAAAATGGGTACGCTCATGTTCAACTAGGTTTTTAGGTATGTCGAAATAAAAACTGGTATTATCGCAGATTAAAAAAATGTTACATTTTTAGGTTTAGACAGATGTATTAGTATTACTTGAGCTAAGTCTCGAAAGCATTAATTTTATCCATTTTTGAATGCCGAGGGAGTTCATGATTTACCAAGTGAGAAGCAGTAAAAACGCGACAAGTTTTTGAGATTTTTTCATAGAAATGAATTATATAGCTGTATATTTTTTATATTAAATGTAGCTGGATTCATTTTTACATAAGAATTTCTTCCAGAAGAGAGGCAAGACGAACGGAAAATGTGACCATCTTACTCCTTACTTCCGCGAATGGAGGCACACATAGCCAAGAAAACCAGTAAGGGACAAATTGTATCGATACGATTCTAATGAGTTAGCGATGAAATGTTTGAGTAATATAACTACACCTTGGTTACATCCAGCACACTCACTGATTTCGAAGTTCCAGTTCTAAAACGTTTTATATACAAACTGAAGATTGACACAATATTTAAATGCCCAAAATATCTACGTGTCTACATGAATTGTAAACTATTTTCTAGCAAGGGATTAAGATAGTGAGTTCACCATTGTATCAGCTTTCAAACCGAAAGACCGAGTTGGAATTCCGCCGTAGTCTCGAATTATTTAAAGGCCTTCAGATCCTTAAATGCAATGCTGTGATGGTGATGCAATGATGCTGTGTGATCACTGAGCACAGTGCTCCGCCCGTCGAATGGGACCGTGAGCTGCTGAACAGCTTTTGTTAAATAAAGTAGGCCCACGAAGACGTTGGATTTTTATCCATTCCTTCTCAGCTCAGTTATATAACAGTAACATCAGAGTCTTCACTAATCACAGCGAAATCAACCACCTCACCTTCTTGACCTTCCCTTATAACTGCTATCACTGTTTACTCATTTCATGTCAATTAAATGCTTTCCCGTCGTGAATTATCGGAATACTTGTTATCGATGACTACTGGAAATATTTTCAAATTTACATACAAGGTTTCACGGTACCTAAATTAGATAACAGCACCCATAGTGTCTTATTACCAGAAATAATAAAGGAGTAGGGAATGTTGAATAGCTGGTTGTGATTTTTGCGATCCTTGGTACGTAAATATTTGCAAAGAAAGACAAAAAATGTTGCCCGCTAAAAAAATAACAGCTTTCATTTCCAATACATCAAACATTAACGATCTTTAAACCAACATATCTGGCAAGTACCCACCTAGTTATTGAGTTGAGCATGACCAAATAGACCACGCTAGGACGGATTCCAAGATAGTTCTTTCTGAAGACACATGAATGAAAATGTGAATTACCGATTCAAACTTCCATTTAACTTTAACCTTCTGTAGAGGAAATACTCTTTGACTGATGATTCACTTACGTTACATAATATGAAACTGCAGTAGCTACAAGCAATAATATATTTAAGAGCAGAGGATGGAAAATCTTACAGAAAAACGGCGAGCAGAACCTACTCCTATTTGTTTTCAATCAGGACACGAGATTGGAATGCCAATTTTGGATGGGCGCATTGAAAGCATGCTAAATTTGAGCCCGGACACAACGAAATATCTCTCGTTGTCCGGAGAGCGTTTTGTTCCCAGTCATCGTTTAAGCATTCCATAAAACTCATGCGCATGGCAAGGCGAAAGACGAAACACAATTTCGGACGGGACCATTCCTCTTGTAAGTCGTTCTCAGTCCGTTCCCCTTCTCTCCGACCCACCCCTTCCTCTTCTTGCCACCCTCGATTCCCCTCTTCCCACCACCTCCTCCCGCACATTTCCCTCTGGGCGTCGGTAACGCCCCCACAACTCCCGGGCCGGCCGGTAGGCGCCGCTGTCAGACGCCCAAACCCTTCGCTAAGAGTAATCGCATGATGAATGACAGCCACGTTTCGGCATAGGGGCGGAGCTTCCACGCCTCTTATCTCTTTTCCACCACCCCCCCACAATTCCCCATACCAACCTCTCTCCCTCTCTTTATTTATCATCCTCACCTTTTTTCACCACCACATTATTCCTCCACGGCCCTTCCCCTCAAATCTTCAATCTAGGATTCCTCTTCATTAATAATTTTTATTCTCTCCCTCGTATTTTGCCAGACAATTTCTTCAGTAACCAGAATCTCGCAAGAGAGGAAGCAGCTCCAAAGCCTGTTCTTGTTACCCCCACCACTTCGCATATGCATACATTCTCTGGTTACTCCACGTCCTAATTCTTTCTTTCATTCCTTTCCCTTCCGTAGTGCTCAAGTTTTATTATGTTCTACCTCCTCTGCTCTTAATTTTCCGATTTTGGAAATTGGCGATTCTGAACGCCATATTTTTCTAACTAAGAGAACTAAGTTCTATTCGCAAGGCGTTAACAGGATGCCAGTTGAACTTCTATAATCCTTACTTGGGTCTTATGAAGGGGACACTTCAATGCATGTTTCTCGTATACTGCCTGTATAAGAATCGGAAATCACGACTTGACAGTCTACTTAAGAAATCCTTAACTGCCCACAACCAGTAATTCTCCTCATCTCTACGTCACCTTCGATCCTTTATTTTATTAAAGTAGACACTTTTGATGAATTGGGCATATAATCTTAGCAGTCAAAAGTAGTTATGTGTGCGTGTATCTATATAAAACGTAACGAATATAGATTCAAACACAAAAAATCGCCAAATAGCGATTACATATTCATTTACATGGATATAGATATAAGGAAAAAGGATACGAACATATATAAAATACAAAAACAGGAATGGTTGAGAAGGTGGAATCGATCAGTCACAAGCGTAAAAAAGTCTCCTTTACCGGGACTTGAACCACGGATCTTTCGACTTGCCAGGTCGATGCTCTTAACCATCTAGTTGACGAAAATATATATATAATTATTCTGTTATAATAAATATTAAACTCCGAGTCTGACCTGAAGAAGGGCTCAGAGAAGGCCGAAAGCTCAAACCATCTAAAATGTGAGTGTCCTTTTACGTGTTATCTATTTTATTTTGTGCTCTATTGTACCGTCAAAATGTTATATTGCTCTCGTTAGTGCTTCTGTGCACATAATCGCAGATCGTGCTGGCATTGATAAGATGCACACCATTATCACTGAAAATTTGGTGATGCGAAAAATCTGCGCTGCGCTCGCCCCGAAGGTCTTCACGGACGACCAAAAGCATAGTCGGATCCTCCCTCAAAGGACACCACCATTGGACCCTAAGTGCCGTCAAAGAAGCTTGCCCGCGTACCCTAAGGACCTTCGGGAATCCGCCTACCAGCGAGTCTTCGAGTCGTGTAAAAACCACTAGTAAAAGTGTGACGACGCTCAAGTGATGTACTTTGAAGAATTTTGAGGGATTGTAGCAATATGTGAAATAAATCTTTTTTTCCGAAACTTTTCCCGATATTTTTTATGCCATCCAAAAATATATATGTATACACACACACGTGTGTGTATGTATACCTAGTATTTATCGCTCGTCAAGCTAAATATCCACATCTTCACAACTTATCATAAAAAATAATTAAATATCTACTTCCCCTTCTTAGTTAAAAACGATGATGTCATCCTCTACGCACCCATAACACACATCACATGTTCTTTCTTCTTCATTCATTCTTTTCCTTCCTCTATATTTCCTCATCCTTCTCTGTCACTGCCTGCATCTCCGTCCTCATTTCTTTCTCCACTTCCACACCCCCTACTCTGTCTCATCAGACTACTTCTTTCCTGGGGTCTCTTCTTTCAACCTCATGCCTGCCATCTAAATCTCCCTCCCCCGTATCGTCCTCGTTTTCTTCCCTCCCTCTCTACGCCTTCCTTCTACTACTCCTCCCCTTAGTTCTCTCCTTCATCCTCTGCATCCACTTCTCTGCCTATTCCTTTCCTCCCCGACTCTGTCTGGCACCCTCCCTCCACCTCCCAGCCGCCCCTTCGACCTCGGTCTCCCATTCTTTACGCCTCGCTTCCGGGAGGCGTTTCTCTCCGACGAAGAGTAGCAGTAAAGAGCAAGGGGAGGGTACGCTGAAGAAAAATAAAAGCGAAGGATGTGATCCAGTAATTATTGGCTTTGAGACACGGGGAACATTAATCCTCTGAGCCTGCCACCAAGGGTGAGGGAGAGTAAGAATGGAAGTAAGAACGGGAGAGGGTAGGGGATGAGCAGAAGAGAAAACTAGAAGTAGGAAGGGCAATCGAGTGGGTGGAGGAATGCATGGCAACCACAACGTATAGGGAGGGATATACTGATATCATAGGACTAACACGCGCAATTAAGCGCTCTAATGTCTGCGTTATTCGTCAAATTTTAGAGACTCTTTCCATCAAATATGCGATTCTCTAAGTTTCAGGTGGTACTAACTTTAGGAAGAACATCTACATCTACATAAGTACCCTGCGAGCCACCAAAAAGGTGTGTGGCAGGGGGTGTAGCACCATGAGGGAAGGGTAAGGGTTGAGGGGGTTGGGAGTTAGGTGAGGAAAGGTGGGGGGAACCTGTAGGAAAAAAAATATATATACATATATATATGTATATATACACACATACATATACATAAATACATACACACATGTATACACATCCTCGCGAAGTCCCTAACCTGTACGTTAATACTTATTGTAATGAACTAAGTCCTGGGGAATTTCGACTACGAGCATTCTGTTCCCTTATCGTTCTTGGAAAAAATGACATTTTAAACCTGTCAGTCTTGCAGTCTATTTCTCTAGTCTTATATTCGTGATCCCTTCGACCGTAATACGTTGGGGTTCGTATTATATCCTTGATGTCATCGGAAAAGGGCCCATCTTTAAATGTTTTTAATAAGTTTAATCTATATTGGAAACGCCGCTGTGTAAGAGAATCCCAACCTAAACTGTCTAACAAAGTGGATACGCTGCTGAGTTGGTCATAACAATGTTTGACAAATCTAGCCCCCCTCCGCTGAACTCGATCTAATTCCGAAACCAAATTTATGTTGTGAGGATCCCATATACTGGCAGCATACTCTAGGTGGGGCCAACGATCATTTACTGCTTGCCAAATGGACATCAGAATCAAAAACAAGGCAGGGATGCTTATAATCAATATGCTGTATTTTTTAGCGTGTTATGCATTATTTTTCGAGTTTAACTCAGCTCATGAGCAACCGTAAGCTATTAAACAAGGTTCCATAACGAGTTGATTCAAAAATTCAATCTTACAACATTTTGATGTGATACTAAGAAAAATTAGCGATATTGAAGGCGCAGATACATTCTGACACAAGATTATTAATAAAATTAGTATAAGACAAAATCAATACTTAACCTGATGCGCTGCAAATCTATAAAAACTGAATAAATACAGCCTATTTCTTAAGCTTATTGACTGAAGTGCATTCTTTTTAAGCTCATAAAACATTGTCTTTATAAAACCAAGTATACACCATATCGCCATCGTGTACATATCTAAAGTACGAGTGGGAAAAACGATGGAAGATTTTTATATTATCTACGTTAACACATGAATGAAATTTAAATGCACATGCGATACACGTTACATATAATTATGTTAAGCATTCAACTGCAAGAAATGGAAATACAATGAAAACTAAAGTTAATGGTAAAAAAATATAAAGCATTGTGACATGCCAAATAATGTTTAAAACAGCTTCCAAGCTGAAAAATGCATTAGCATTAGACAGAAGTCATTAATTAATTAACCGATTTTGCTTCACTTTAAATCTATACATGGTATGATATTATGCCCATACGTAGGTAATAGAGAGACTAGATATCATATCATTGACCCCAAGTTATTTGTACGCATTAAGAAGTTTTCAGTTACAAATTTCCGTTTCAAGGAAACAAATCACTTTGCAAAATGATGGGCTCTTTCATCGATCCTTAAAAATAAGACAGTTTGAACGGTGTTTTTGACCATTATAGGATGATTCATTGACTCCCTTTCACCCATGTACGCTAATAAAAGATACAGGAACAGATATTTAGAGCCAGAGAGTATTTCGCAAAACACGCCCAATGCGCATTCAGTTACAACGTATGTCCCTCGCTCACGAATCTTTTCCCTTCATCGACCACTTCATGTATTCAACCCCCCCCCCTCCATGCTAAAAACGCAATTTTTTCCTGATGGGTGCTTAGTGGCTTGCGCTATTATTCTCTCCCAGTTTGGCCATTAAATTTCTTCTGCCTGTACGCCGGCTGGCCACCCACGACCCCAAAAAACGTTCACGAAAAAGTGATCGATCGAGATACGTCATTCTTTTGTTTTTCTTGCCCAAGACTTAGGGGGAGACACATTTGAAGGAGCTGGGAGAGGGGGAGACTCTATAATAGATGCGTGTCAAAAGTAAAAATCGACGTCAGTGACGGTCTTCGAGGTAGGAACATATTTTTTAAGGAAGGCCACCTTGTAGCAGCTAGTAACGGTAAATGAAAATATGAAAGTATGAGGTGAAATTTACATGAAATATTCCGAGGAAAGAAAAATTACTGGGTTCAGAGGGCTTGATAATATTCGTGAAAGAAGTACAATCCATCTACATCCCTTCCTTCCCAGACATTTTTCTCCAATTCAAGTTCCCTTTTTTTCCCTATCGGAATGCACGAATAAAATTTTGTTGCCGAATCACTGGAAATAACAGCAACAGCGTCGTAGTCATTTAGCCTCCATTTTATTGATCGGGATATCCATGGCGTTACATGCTTACTTTTATGTGTGATGCTTCCATATTATTGCTAAATCTTTCGCAAATAAATTAATAATGCAGATAATCGAAATTATTATGACCAATGGTCATCAAGGTCCAAATATATTCACTTTGTTTATTTCAAACTCACCGCGTAGTTTATTTCATGCAACCGCTGACGAAACCCCCCCCCTGCCACACAGCTTTTTTGGTGGCTCGCAGGGTATTTATGTAGATGTAGAAAACTGGATTTTGATTGATAGCCATTATTTAAAACAAATAATTTTGCTAATTTAACTTGAATAGTTTTAACTTTCTAACGTATTTGGACTACCTAGTTCCAGAATCAGGTCTATCTGGTGCTGAGCAATCTAAGTAAATAGGGAATCAGGGTGTTGCGGTGGCTAACGCGCCGTCTTCTCACCAAGATGGTCTGGGTTCGAATTCTGGAGGCGGCAGATATTTTTCAGTGGGATCCCGATCCCTACTTGGGGTGCTTTGTGGAGAGCACTTTGAGTGAGTGCACCGTCCGTCCTGCGGATCCCTAGACGCCTTTCGTTAAGAGTAGGCTCCTGCCGTCGCCGGGTTTCTCTCCACCCTTCCTATTTTCTCATGCATTCCTAATGTCGCAAATGACCTTAGCTATTGATCGCCTCCCCTAAAGCTACTAACTTGTCTAAGTAAATTTTAATCAACATTACCGGGAAATGGATTATTTTCCGCATAAAAGTCAATTTAACAAAAATATACCAACTCTTTTAAATACATATACCTATAAATGTTCATTATAAATTTCACTTTTCATTTTCCCCAGTATCATACAGAAACAACGAAAGATTACTTATTTCTCTTGATCAATTCATTGTATATTTCTTAGAAAGCCATTCATTTAGTATTGATTCTCACATTATAGCCTCCACAATAGCCGTCCATGTGAATACTATGTCACACAAGGGGAGCTTTACATAGAAAATCATGCTTAATTCAAAGCACAAAAAAGTAAATACCGATTTCAGTAACGGTTAGGCTATTGAAGAAACACATTACTTGTTAAAGCATAAATAAATTTGATTTAGCACAACAAAATGTGCTTGCCTTCCTTAATAGCATAATCCATTGATAATTCTGAATGTTTAGTTGAGTGAATGCTTCCAAAATTGTGGAATGCAACTTGACATCTTGGTAACATTGAATAATTCAAAAGTAATAGGCAGTGAGTAAAAATGGGAATTAGTAATATAACGTAAAAAAGATTTCCTCACTTTATAAAATTTTTAACGCAGTTTGTCGTAGCATATTTAGTTATAAATTGAAGCTCATCCGCATTAATATGCTTTTGATTATAGTGCGATCGAATAATCAGGGAAAATTTCATGTTTGCATCATGCCTGAATGTAGTCTAAAATGTATGCCAGTCAGATTAAACACAGAGATTTTTAGCAAGTAACTTTGATACCTACGTCGACAAGTGTCAGACAACTTTGGATTTCAGTAAATGGGAGTGTTTCTCTTGGATTTCGCGAACAAATTACATGAAATTTCTTTTATAAGGAAAACAATTGCATATTTTAATCAAACAAAATATTTTTCGATGTTTCACCCTTGTATACTGTTATCACGATTTCATGTGGAGTTTCAACGATAATTAAAATGGAATTTTGTTCATTGCAATATAAATTTCCTATTCGTATTGGGAGATAAAATAATCCGGCAGTAAATATAAAAAATATTTTGATAACGTTAGATTTACTTCAGATCTCCGTCATTGAAGTGTAATTGGATCACTATTTTTTCTATAACGTACAAAAACACTTGCAAAGTACATGATTAAGTGTGTTCCACTAACGATGGATTAGAATCAAATTTTCAACTGTTCAATTAGGCCATTTACAATGCAATTATTAAATAGTGTCCACAGTATTTTTAGAGTAAAAAGTTCACGAGCGGATGATATTACAAAAGAGGTATTTACTTGAACTTACTTACTGATCCTGTTACAATTGGTATATTATAATTTCATCTCCAGTAATCTCACAAATAACTGATTTAATTGGTTACATTTACTAAGAAATCGTTACAGAAATAAACATCTACAGAAACACTATTCAGGCGTGAATAAAACTACTTGAACTTCTACATAAATGTGATCAGAAAGCAACTGGAAATAACTACGCTATCATTCGGAAGATATGAGTTCACCAGCTCTTAGTTTATACTTAAATGATTCAATGACAAACATGATGAGCCTCCCGATCAAAATATTCCGAAAGTAAACAAATCCCTTTTTGAATCCCCCGATGGTTAACTTGGAATTTCACGTTCCTTCGGGAATGTGGAAGTTAAGACAATCCTATAGCGGCAACGCATGGAAAGGTTTTGGAGATCTTAGGAATAGGAGAAATGAAATGTTCTAGAGAAGGAGCACTTATAGCAGGGGCTACAGGATAATTCGTTGGAGAAATGTAAATGAAATCAAAGGATTAGGTATAAAACTTAGTAAGATGGTGGCATTGAGAGTGAACACCAATCAGTTAGTTACTTCATTTATTTTTACAATGTAGGATTCGTTGTGGTGCAGATAGCAACGAAACACGCATTCAAATCGAAATACCTTTTGAGAATTGTCGACAAAAGACTTCGGTAGTGACGAAGGAAGATGGGTATGATGATATCAATGAAAATAGCAATTGCAAAAGGAGAATAAAAGCAATCAATCCTGGAAGACGAAATCGAACGTCAAAGAATTCCAAGAAGGAAAAATTTAGAAAATTATGGGCTATGAAGACGGAAAAATAAAAGGAGAGAAATATTATTCTTCTGCGAACAATAAAAATCAGTTTTGCTGTACATGAGACTTCGAAACCGCATTATGAAAAGTTTCTCGAAAAGAACAAGTTTCTAAAAAAACAAAACAACAAATCGAGTTATGAAAATCCTAACCTTTCCAGAGGTAGATGTCAGTCGCATCGGTAAATAACACCAGATTAGAACTAATTTCAAGAATCTTGTGAAAATAAGTACACCGCTAGTGACAGGTAGGAAAACTGGACGAATTATAACAAAGGATTGCCTTCCGACGGACACCAAAGAAATTAATTGAAAGTCTTGGCAACATCGGATCAATGGAAGGAATAAAAAACACAAGAAAAGTGGAAAATTTGAGTACAAAGCAGGAATTCAGAACGATGGAAATCAGTGGAAAATAACATTAATAAAATAGTGCTGATGGAACGGAAAAGAAAGCTACAGTTTTGTTCTGTAAAAAAGAGGAATGAAGTCATCCAAAAGGAATAGCATTTCGAAATACTCTTAACTATGATGTGATATAAAAGTCTGAATTAATGGAAGAATATTTTGCCAGAAGGATCTCGTAGGCTATGAAGAATTTCAACAAAACCCCTTCCCAGGAAAAATTTCAGTAGCTTAGAGATTCAAGGCATCATTTTAATTCATGTACAATAACTCCAGTGTCATTCGGGAGGGGAAAAGCTAAATACTTGGTGAAAATAAAGAAAATGTGTGGGAGAAATTATTGGGACGCCTTAATGACTTTAAAGAAATCCACGTCAGGATACCCGAAGGCGAAGGTGTCCGTTGATAGAGATGAGAAATGGGATTTCTTATTCTGAATTGAACTTGATGCTACCTTTAGAGAATTTCGAAATATCAAGGCACTAGGGCGTCATTTAATGCCACACTAGGTAAAATTCGTTAAATAATACCCTAATGTAGCTCTGTAGACTAATGTGTGATAATGCAATTTAATCTTGCATTTAAGTAACAGGAAAAATAAACATGGCCCTTAAGAATGTTATTGACCTCATGCCAAATACGAAAGGTGCAGATCAAGGGGTAAGACAAAAGTGGACACGAAAAATGAATCCGGAAACTATTTATTTAATTACAAGAAGCTGCGGGAGATGCCGCAACAGTAACTTTTAACGGAGTCATCCGCTAACATGCATTTCAATGCAACATTTTCAGAGTGTAAAAATCATCCCGGTCAAGGCGAATGAGTTTTAAAAAGCAAATTCAACCAAATAATGAAGCAGCATGCTCATATTTGGGATTAGTTATCAAATGTAGATAAAGTAAAAAATGTTCTTGTTACCAGGCATATAAATGAGATGAGATTTTCGCTATTTTATTCATGGTTCGGAGGTAACCTTTTCATGACAGATTGGAATGAAATATTAGGTATCCTACAAGGTATTGAACTAATAAGAAGACATTCATTTTATATACTAGGAGTATTTAAGTAGCAGTAAATAACTAGCTAAAAAAATAAGGAAGGCTGGGTTACTCACTATCTTCCTTCATATTTACTGAATATCTATAAAAGAAAATAAACAATATTGAGGGAAATACAAAGAGGTGGAACACAGATGGAGAAAATATAACAATTTTGTAGTTTGTGAACAACATGCAGAAAAGAAATAAGACCTGACAAGGCTAAAAAGAATGAGTGGGGAGGGAACGAAAAATTAAGACCTCAAAATAAACAAGGAAAAAGCTGATTTAATGACTTTTTTTAACGAAGTAAAGAGCATAATTCTACGTAAATTTCAGGAGAACACACTTGAATATGAGCAAGAATTTTTCTGCTTAAGCAGCACGAACCAAGAGAAGAACCATACGGGAGGGGTAAGCCCTAGCGAATATGGCTAACTAGGAGACGCAAATACTGACAACGAATAACGATAGCATATACAGATATAACCTGTATATGCTTTAAAAATATATATCATATATATATATATATATATATATATATATTTATATATAACCACTCCCATGGACTATAGCTTTGACGTGATGGAAGGGCTTGTGCGTTCCGATGACCCCTAGAGCTGTGCTGGCGGGAGTAATAATAATTGCTCCTGATAGGGTCGTCCATACCATAAAGGCCAAAGGTTAGAAGCAAGACGAAAGGTAGTCCACGCAGAGTCTGTTCCTTAGTGAGGCGGCTGCAAAGGCGTCTGACCCCAGTGGGGCGGCCATAAAGTGATGGTGTCACGTTAAAAACATTATTGAGGAAGGCAACGGGAAACCACCTCAATTATTTTTCCCAAGAACAGAATGATGGACAACATAGAAAAATTGAGTGCTGGCAAAATTAGGGACTCAGCCCAATTGGCCGTGTATCGTGCCCGGCAGCGAGAGAGGTAAGGCTTCCGCTGTCGTAAAATCACGAAACCCTGGCAAAGCAAAAGTAAAACCGACAGCATCAGAACAGAAGATGCAGAAGAAGAAGACCGAATTAGTTAGAATAGGAACTTGGAATGTTAGGACAATGTTAAGGACAGGAAAATTAAAGAATATTAAGCGAGAGATGAAAAGAGGAAATATAGATATTTTAAGTTTATGCGAGATGAGATAGATGGACAGCGGGGATTACGAGTGTGATAATTATTTCCAGCAGAGGGGACGACAGCCAACGAGGGGTTGACATAATAATAAATAAAGAGGTAGGAAGAAGCGTAGTCAACATAGAGGAAGCGACGGTCAGAATATTACTAGTAGAGATAAAAGCAGAACCGACGAACTTGGTCATTGTTCAGGCCTACATGCCACCGACCAACCATAAGAAGGAAGAAGTCGATAGGATATACGACGAGTTAGAGAACATAATCGCGTGTGTTCCTGCAGGGAAACATTTGATAGTGATGGGGAAATTGAATGCGACGGTAGGCGAAGGAAGAGATGGTGGTGAGGTGGGGGACTATGGGTTAGGCACGAGGAATGACCGCGGGGAGAAAGCAATTGAGTTCTTTAGGAGGTATGGGTTAGTCATCACCAAAAATTGGTTTAGACACCGCAAAAGGTGTAGATGTACATGGAAAATTCCAGAGTACTCTAAAAGGTATCAGTTAGATTATATTCTGGTTAAGAACCAGTTTGGTTCCTAAAAACACAGATTTAGGAACAATGTGATAATTTTGTACGGCTTCCCAGAACGGATACGGACTCTGACCACATTTTAGATGTTATGAAAAAAAGCACCAGTTTCAAAAAGATAAGTCAGAAGCATTAAATGGATTGACAATGATGAAGACGTATCAGTACGATACAGGGAAAATCATGAATGAGGTAAAGAGCAGAGTACCATTGAGGAAAAATGTGAATGTATCAAAAAAGGGAAATTTAAAGCCACAAAAGAAACTATAGGAATTGAAGGGGAGAAGGGAATGAAGAGGAAAAGGACAAGGAAACGATGGATCACGGTTGCGATGATTACAAAGATGGATGAGAGAAGAAAATGGAAGAATATAAACACAGAATAAGGCAAAAGAAAGTACAAAGAGTTAAATAATAAATTTAGACGGGCAAAAGTAGCATAGTGGACGACGCAGTGCCAGAATATGGAAAGCTTGCAGAGTAAGGGTGAACTTGGTTCGCTATACAAGAAGGTTAAATCACTATCGGGAAGTAAGAAGGGAAGATCGGTATTAACAGTTAGAGATAAGTCGGGTATAAGATCCAAGAGAGATGGAAGGAAAATATAGAATAACTTAGGCAAACATGCTTAGACATAGAAAAGGAACAAGACATTGAGGAAGATAGGTTAGGTCCAGGCGTATTAACAATGAGATAGGAAGGACATTGAGGCAGATGAGACCAAATAAAGCCGTGGGGGTAGACAACATTACTGTGGAACTAGGAAAATGTGGGAAGAAGACTATGTGGACTGATTCGTAGTATCTATGAGGAAGGAATCTTGCCGGAAGATTTTGTGAGATCAGTGTTAGATCCTATTCCAAAAAAGTTAAAGGCTACATTATGTGAGGATTACAGAACAATAAGTTTGATATCCCACGCAGCTAAAGTTATTCTCAGGATCATCAACATAAGGATAGAGAGTAAGGCAAATGATTACTTACGGGATGATCAGTTTGGGTTTAGGAAGGGAAGAGGTACGCGTGGTGTTATAGCAGTAATGAGATCACTAATCGAGAGGAATAAGGAATACAATCAGGACGTTTTTGCCGGTTTTGTAGATTTCGAAAAAGTGTTTGATAGAGTGAATTGGGAAAAACTTATGCGTATATTGCAGAAAATTGGAATAGATTGGAGGGACAGGAGACTAATCCGCGACCCATATTTCTAAGGAAAGGGGAAAGGAACACACATAAAGGACGAACACAGGAGTGGTGGGGTAGGGTTCAAAGAGTAAATAGAGTTAGCACAAATGAAGTAGAAGTTACTTTTGGATGGATTAGAGGGACAGGAGACTGATCCGCAACCTGTACATGTCTCAGACTGCTCAGGTGCGAGTGGGGAACGGAGAGTCTGGATGGGCAGTGTTAGGAAAAGGTGTAAGGCAGGGTTGCCCATTGTCACCGGTACTGTTCAACGTATACTATATGTGGAGGAAATGATTAAAGAGGCATGGGAAGAACTGGAGGTAGGAATGAAAGTCGGAGGGGAATCAGTAAAATCGGTTAGGTTTGCTGATGACCAAGCATTAGTTGATCAGTCAGCCAAGGGTTTGCAAGCATTGCTGAGTGAATTGGAGGTTCGGTGCGATAAATATGGGATGAGAATCAATATTAATAAAACAAAGGTTATGCGATTTTCCAGGAAGAGAAAGACTAGGCTAAACATTAAAATAGGAGGGGAAAAATAGAGCAGGTAGAACAGTTTACGTATCTCGGAAGTGTCTTGTATCAACACGGTCAAAGTGGTAGGGACGTAAGGAGAAGAATTGCGCTAGGCAAGGAGGCTTTCTCAAGGAGGAGGGAGTTGATGACGGGGACGTTGAGCAGGGATGTTAAGACACGAGTCGTAAAAACTCTGATATGCAGCGTAGCTATGTACGGCGCGGAAACGTGGTCACTGAAGCAGGAGGATAGACGTAGATTGGAGGCTTTTGAAATGTGGGTGTGGAGAAGAATGGAGAAGGCGAAATGGACCGAAAGGAAAACAAATGAGGAAGTACTGGAGATGGTGGGTGAGGAGAGGGGTTTGTTGAGAGAAATCCTATGGAGGCAGGAAAAATGGATGAAAGGCGTATTGAGCGGTAGTGGAATGTTGAAGAAGGTAATAGAGGGGAGAATGTTGGGCAAGCGAGGAAAGGGCAGGAGCAGGGTAGGGATGTTGGACGGGATGAAGGGAGGAAAGAAGTACACAGAGATGAAGAGGGACCTGATGTAGATTAGGTTGCTGGATTGGGTTTTGTTAGGAGTCACAAAATATTTATGTGGTAGTTGTGTCCATCCAAAACCTACCTTAACCGGTAGATTACTTAATCATAATAATATATAAAGAATCGACAACTAAGGAAAATGGACTTTTAGCAGCAGCAAAGTAATTATTAGAAACCATTGACTGGTACTACAAAATAACGTTGTTAGCATAATGGATTCATGACGTGACAAATGAAGAAGTATTTCAACGTGGCTAAAGAAAATATCCAAAAGACCCAATTAAAAAGAGATACGTTCGGAACATGACAATGTATTGAAGTTCATTGGCAAAAAACTATAAATGAATTACGAGGCGTTTTTTGAAAGATATTACCTCAATGGAGTGTTGGAGAATACAGAGACAAGTAATTAAAAGGATAGGTACATTTATGTTTATATTTATATTCATATATGCGTAGGTTATATGATGGTACCAAGGAGACACCAGAAAAATGCAAGGACACCGGAGCAAGAAAAACACAAAGTGAATGAAAGCTAACAATGAGAAAAACGAACCCCACCAGTAACGAATGAACTAATTCGGGGAAAAAGAATAACTTGCTGCTATACCGCACCAAAGTTAAGTAGTATACACCGTTTACATACGAAAAGATCATGCAATGATTACGCTTGTAACAACTACTGAATGAAATAATTTCTAACGAGAAACCTCAAGATAATATCTGACCAAAAATCTAATTTGAATAAAGTTTAAAGAACTAATAAAACACTTAGTAATATATAAAGTATAATTAATAATTATTAATATAATATTCCCATATCATCATGTAGAAGATTTTTTACGTAAGTAACAACATATCTATAGTATATCATGAAAACTATAGCTGATAGGAAAAAACTAGTGTCATAATTGGATTCAGCACAAATTTCAAGAAACTGTAACAGTAACTTTAACGGAGTCACCCGCTATGTGTGCATTATAATGCAACCATTTCAGAGAGTAAAAATCATTCGCCTTGACCGGAATTCGAACCCGGATCCCTCGATATCCGGCCGAGTGCTTTAACCACTTAAGCTACCGAGACGTCCTCTTACACTCTGAAATTTTGGGGGCTTTAAAGGAACAAGATGAGTGTTTGAAATTGGCTTTATTAACATCGTGGACTGTGGCACGTCGCGCACGACTACGAATGCCTGTGACATTGTATGTACGGTATTTCGTCATAACATCTTGTTCCTCAAAATTTCAGAGTGTAAGAGGACGTCTCGGTAGCTTAAGTGGTTAAAGCACTCGGCCGGATATCGAGGGATCCGGGTTCGAATCCCGGTCAAGGCGAATGATTTTTACTCTCTGAAATGGTTGCATTATGGATTCAGCACCCCAATGGTTAAATCAGCATTAAAAGCTCCGGCACCAAAACCACTGTTGGCCTGTGTAATCAATGCAACACCACAATCACTCCTTTAAATAATGTTTATATTTGGAAATAAATTTTTATAAATACTTTCGTTTATGATATGGCTATAAGTCCGTCCACCATACATATCATATTCGGTCCCAGTCCTTATTTGCCCAACGTCCTCCCCTATATCATAGTCTTCATTATCCCATTCTCAAACAAAACACTCTGAACCCATCTTTCTTGCCTCCATTGGATTTCTCCGAACAATCCTTCCTCCTCCTCCAATATTCCTAGCATTTCCTCTTTTGTTTCTTTTCTTTCCACTTCACCTTTTCCATCCTTCTCTATACTCACAACTCAAATGCCTCGAATCTTGGCTCAATGGCCATGCTGTTCAAAACCACACCCCATATTAAAGTTTTTCAAAATCCTTACTCAATATTTCAATTTCAGTTCTCATTCTTTGCCCAACGCAATTCTTCTCCTTATGTCCCTACTACTTTGACCATTTCTGTCCATAACACTTCCGACATACGTAAACTGTTCCACCTACCCTAGTCACTGAACTCCCATTTTAATAATTGAGCTATTTTTTCTCTTTCTGGAAACCCACATTGCCTTTGTTTTTGCATTAATTCGAATCTCATACCTATCGCACAGGCTTTCCAATGCACTCAGGAATTCTTGCAGCCCCTTGGCTTACTGACAAGCTAAAATTTGATAATCCACAACCCTATGTGATTTCATTAATTCCCCACCGCCGATCATTTGTATCTCTTCCCATTCCTCTTCAATGATTTAGACCAAAAATACGTTCAAAAGTACGGGTGATAATGGGCACCCCTGCCTCACTCATTTTCTTAACACTGCACATCCAGACTCATTCCGCCATTCGCGCCATGACCAGTCTGAGACATACGAGTATACAGGTCATGGACAAGTCGTCGATCCCTCCAATCTACTCCTATTTTCTGCAACACATTTATAATCCTACCCAAGATACACTCTCGAACACCTTAGCAAAGTCTACGAAACAAAAAAATACATCTAGATTGTATCCATCCTAAGTTTCTCCTTATTTGTGATCTCGTTACTCTTATGGTTATCATGCGAGTTTCTTCCCTTCCCGAACCCAAAATGATCATACCCATTTGACCAGCTCTCCGTCCTCTTATTGATTATTCTGAGAATCACTTTAGCTAGAAATTAAACTTATGTCCTGTATGACTGAGGTCCTCACATATGGTTACCATTCTCTTTTTTGGAATAGGAACTAGTACTGATTAGACTAAATCTTAAGTTCAAATTCCTCCCTCATAAATCCTACGCATTAGTCCATCAAATCACTTCCTCCCGCGTTGTCCTAAACCTTTAAATATTTTCGTGAGAATGATATCTACCCTCACCATCTTATTTAATTTCAATCTCCTTAATACAATTTCTATCTCGTCATAAAGTATGTCTGGACCTAAGCTATTTTCATCTATGTCATATTCTCTTTCAATTTCTAAAATTCCCAGCCTGATATCGTTACCATATACTTGCAGTAACTTTATAAATTCATTTGATCTCTCCTGAATCTTCATTGGTTCAATTAATAATTTTCCTTACTTATCATTGATTTTTTGTACGAACTTAACCAGTGATACACCTTTCTGTTCTGTGTTGTAATTTTACCCTTCCCTCGTTAATTTTCCATCTCCTTTCAATGCGTCTCACGCTACATTTCTTTCCCGCCTCAGTTTATTATTCGATTCTTTAAAATCTCCAACTAATTGCGTGTTTAAACTCTTCCATATGTCTTGCCTATCTTTCCAATCACTTCGTCCGTAATCCATGGCTTTCTTGACCTTTTTCCATTTCCTCTACTTTTAGATTTGTTTGTGGCTTATTTGCAAAAAATAGTCTAAAAATTGATCTATAAATCATCCCACAAAATTATTTATATGGCACATTAAGATCTATCTTATTGGTGTTTTGCTGAAACATATTTCTATCGCATGTACGAGTGCTCGAATATTATGCTCTGCTAAATTTGAAACAGTTTTCACAAAGACTTTTGAATGAATGTTGTAAAGTGATGATATAAGGAAAAGTTCCGACTCTTTACAATATAGCCTGAATAAATATAATGTGCCGTTGCAAAAACCTATCACTTTTAATACATAATATTTGTGATTATCTGATGCGATGCGATATTAGACACTATACAATTACAAACGTTCCCCAGTATGATTAGCAATTGGATCAGTAAGGAAAAACTATCCTACACCAGCAATACCTTCCCTGGATGAAGTTTTCTCGGGTCTTCCACCGGGTCAGGGGTTCCTTCCCGGTGGAAGACCCGAGAAAGCTTCATCCAGCAAATACGCCGGGAAAGCACCAGATCTTAATACCTTCCCTATTTATACCTATCTACCAGGATATTAATGATGATTTTTCAAAAAGGAAAGGAAAGAATCCAAGGGAAAAATCAATTATAAAACGTTTCTACCTACATCCTTCACCTTTTTAAACTTTTCCTCGAGCAAAGTCCTCACCCTTGTCAATTCATTTGCACCCATCTTTCTTTTCAACCCAAAATCCCCAGTTCACCTAAATCAAGTAGGCTATGTGGAGGTCCGACTGTGGTCACTCCATCATTTACCTAACCTTAACACCCCCATTGCCATAAATCATTATCCCTTTTCCCCATCCACATTAATAACTAGCTTCCTCCCAACTCCAAAGGGAACGAAAAGTAAGCACATGTGGGCCAATTCACCTTTGAACTAATTTCAGGCAAGAGGGTTAAACCACAATACCATTGCCCGTCTGTTTCTTTGCCGCTGGTGTCTCTCTAATTTCTCTCATTCTTTGTTTCTCATTCTCTGCCATATGCAGGTTCCATTATTGGTTTGTCAATTTTTGATGACTCACAGCTTTTTGACGGCATTATCAGTTATTACATATTTTCAATTTTTAAAGTTTTACAACCGTATTTATGTAATTATAAGCCAAGCCTATATCATGCAATTTCCTCTCCTTTTGCATTAGCGCGTGGCTTGGTATACTAAACTTTCCCCACCAGCATTGTACGGAGAAAATATCTTCAAAATTAAACATGGATTTTGTTTTTCGTAATTACGTTTCAGCACATTTTGTCTTACCCTTCTGCTTATTCACCTAAAGGCCTCCAAATAGGCTGAAATAAACTCCGCTTCTACCAATAGACTCGTGCATACCATTCACACCCTTTTCTTCAGGGGTAACCAAGTCACAAAGCCTGAGGACAGGTTATTCCAGAAAAAAACTCTTTGTACTAAAGTTCTTCCGCTCTATCCATCCCTGCATTATCATTCCTTCGTCCCTCGCTATCAACCTATTCCATGAATAGCCTTTTTTCCTGTTGCGCCTTATATTCCTTGATTTGGAGACTCTTCAACAAATGTCACCCACTATTTTATCCGTTTCCTTCTTACTTTCCACCAATTTTCTTTCTTCTCGTACATTTATTTGGTGACTTGACCTCTCACCCATTCTCTCCAAATGGCCAAATCAGCGTACTGAATTTATTTTGTATATGTCTATTACCGTTTCCTCCAATCCACATTCTTTCATCGACTACTCGTTCTTCACTCCATTTATCCTCTCATTACCACAACCACATTTCTAGTATCCCATGCCCACAAAATTTTGCTGAAATGTATGCATATCCTGCCATACTAAGTTTCACTACCGTATAAGAACATAGAAAGAAGTACACTAATATAATATATACTCCTATGATTCCTACCATAAATTCTTAAGTTACCGCTCCTTAAATATTTTTAAAATATGGACAGCTCTAAGGTTGTGACTGGAAGTAATTTTTAAAATGTATTCAAATATGAACTGAATTAATCTTGAAAAGTAATTATTATGTATAACAAGAACAAAAAATATAAGCAAAAGCTAGGAAATTATTTAGAGAATGACCCAAATTATTCTGGTAATTCTCTGGGGAAATACATGAGAAACTGGCATTGATTCCCTTGTATTTTCCTGGAAACGGAACGGAAAAAGTTTTGCAGAGCAACAGAAAATTAGATGAGCTCAAGAGGAGCAGAACCCTACTGCAAATCCGACGTACAACAAGGAAGCGTGTTACGCCTACTACTGCAAAATTTGAACAGCATATGTATCCACGTAGCCATCAAACTTTGTCCATTGAATGGTCAAATTTCATTCTTTTCTTTTCAACTTGAGCGAGCTAATGTCTAAGAAATACGAGTACCTTGCCCAATGTTGCCTCCCTTTCATTTCGTATCCAATATACAATTTCAATAAATATAGGCACTCATTTCACCTTACCGTGAGAAGATATTTATCAAATATTGAATTTCTAAATGAAAAAGTAGCAAGCGCTAAATTTCTAAATGGAGCAAGCGCAAAATGCAGCGAACGATTGAACAGAGGTACGCCAATAAATTTTGTGTTGGAGTGAGTGGCCAAGATTCCCCAAGTGCCCAAGGATGAAAGCAAGTCACAAACTGCAGTTTTTAGGTGGCATAAGCTCTTCAGAGATGGCCGACAGAGTGTGGAGGACCAGACCCGCGCTGCGCTGGACGGCCGTCGACGTCTAGAACCGACGACGTGTGCGTGAAGTGCTGAATTCAGACCGTCGCTTAAGTGGGCGCATGATTGCATATCGTATTGGCATTGCACACCATTACTACTGAAAATTTGGCGATACGATAGATCTGTGCTAAACCCGTCCCGAAGGTCTGGAATGGCTTCATGGCTTGACTCCACGGTAACCGACTACCTGACGAGAAACGGAAACGCGACGATTCTCCAACCCCTTTAAAATCCCGATTTGGCACCTGCAGACTATTTCCTATTCCCAAAAAGGAAATCCTACATGAAATAATACCACCATGAGACTCTTAAGAGCCGTCAAAGGAGGTTTTAAGCGTACCCTTATGGACCTTCCGGAATCCACCTACCAGGAAGCCTTCGAGTCGTGGAAAAGCCGCTGGTAAAAGTGTGTCGACTGTCAAGGGATGCACTTATGTACTTTCAAGAATTTTGAACTATTGTAGCAATATCTGAAATAAATCTTTTTGTACGAAACTTTTCCCGATATATTTTATGCAAACCTTGTATGTATTGGACAAGAGCCAAATATCGAAACCCTTAAACTCATGTGTACACCTGACAACACAATTGTTCTGTTTCCTCCCAACTGACTTGATTAAATAAAGCATCACCGTTAAATGTTTCCAAAATATAAAATAACGACTCCTTTACAAACCTTTTAACAGTGATGCATGGAATAATGCTTTCCTTACCAAATTATGTCAAAAACTCTATATCATCACTAATTACGATATTTGAAGTAATCTTTAAATTTATAAAAGCTTATCCATTAATGAGCATTTAAATCAATGTAAATATATAAATTTAATGATTTAGTTATAATCTGTGATTACATATTTTTATTATGCATCTGCCTCAAATATAATGTTATTAATGGTAACCCCAAAACAGTTTTTCCTCAGGGTTGCCATACTTCCACCGAAGTTAAATTGAAAACATCAATGCTTACATACCATGGTCAAAACTGTCAAAGGTGGAATAAAATTATTATTTCTATTAATTCACGCATAGATTATCGCCTTTAACGTGACGATCCTCATTTGGTTAAGCTTGGCACACGCACCCACTACTCACCAAAAAAATTACATGCTAAAATCCCGAATACTGCCATAAGTCCAAAGAATTGATGAAAAAATATTAAAGTGAAAACTAAAAATCGACAGCATTTGGAAGTGTCTTTCCATTGTCTTTCACGCATATAAATATTCTGCATCCAAAGCTTGAATGTATAGGAGTTAAGTGTAAGAAGGGACTATGAAGTCTCAATCTTACCCCAATAAACTCGTTGAATAAATAAATAAAAAGCTGTTTCATTTGTATGGCAAACTGTAAGCAACTGAAAATTTCGGTGAAACGAAATGGATAGAGAGATAAAAGAAAAGAAGCAGACTACGACTTCACTCTTAAGTAAGACCTCCGACACTGAGAAAGAAACTGTCGGTTCCGTGACTCCCGACTCCATAGCTCTGTTTCCTATTCTCTTTTGTCTCTCTTGAATCTCTTCCCAGTCTTCTCAGTCCCGCTCTCTCTTTTAAACATTTCCCCTCTTTGCCACACTCCTACCGTCTCCTCCACCCTCCCGCCAACCAATCTATTTCCCCCCCACTTATCCCCTTCCATGTGCCCTCCTCCAATTTCCTCCTTAAACAGCCCCACCCTCTCGCATCTGCCACCCCTTCCTTTTTTTCCCCCCAAGACGCCAACACGATGTGCTGCTTAGCACTGACGTCATAATTCCTCCTTGACAGCGAAGAAGCGCGCGCACCTGGAAATGCACGGGCTGCCCGGGTGGATCGGGACCACCGCTTTGTTTCGACTTTCGGATGGGTGGAAGGTATAAATTCCCCCTAAACATCCAAAATGCCTGTTGCACGAAGAACCCGGAGTCTTAAAAGCGAATAAACTTGCAGAATCGTTCTTTCATGCGAGAGGGGAGAGCGGAAGGTGGGTGGAAGATACATTTTCGATGAAGTCATAAATCTGTGAGGGGGGGGGGGAGAGAGTAGAGAGAAAGGGGGGACGTTTTTGTTCGCGATATCGAAGTGAAGAGACCTGAACACCGTACCAAGCTACCTTCCAGGCTAGGACCGTGGGTGGCCGACGAAGGGGCGGGTGGAGATGGATGAGAGAGGTAGATTGGGGTGAGATCCATCCCCTTCCCATAGGATCCGCCCCTCCTCCACCCACTTTACTCCCCTGCCCCGTACCAAACCGAACTCTCATCTCCCCCACCCCGGGGCACAAAGAGTCCCAACTCATTTTGCAGCACCTTCCACTGCCCAACCTCACAGTCACTCCAACACCAATTTTCCGCTTGCCCTTTTCTTATTTTTCAACCTTCTGTTTTCCTCTCAGGACACAAGCCGTGTTCTTCACGCACACGACCCAGCAAAATAGTGAGGAGTTTCTAACCACTGCTTCTCCCTCTCACTTCCTTCCCCATTCCCCACATCTACCTCCCACTCCGAACCACCTCTTATCCAAATACCTCACCCTCCTTCCCTTACCCTATGTGGGAGGTCCAACTCCTGACAACTAACTACAGTTGGTCTAACTCGGGCTCCTTGAGGAACAAGGCCATTATAGAAGCACCGCTCCAGCCGAGCATCTACGGAACGAGGACTGCATAACTACCTATGAGATTTCTTGTGTCCGTGCTACTTCAGTCTCTAAGATGACGGAGTAAATGTGGGAAGACATCAATTTATTGTATATATGTATGCTAAGATTCTGTCAATATTTCTTGGGAAACTATACCAATGCAACAGCAAATCGTTAATAGATGGCGCCTTGTTAGCTCCTATGCGGTGATTTCTCGATTAAATAGTATGTAACCGAAAAGGTAATTTCAGAGGAAATAAGCTACCGTCAGGAATTTTTCAGTTCATACACGAGTATTTAACACATTTTAGTATCAAAGACACTTCAAGAAGAATAACAACCTCAAAACTTCAATCGTAAGGATTCAATTCTAATTGGGTAGAATTAATATAAAATTAAGACCTTTGAAAAACACAAAAACCAATGGACCATGACCGTAAAACTAACGACATTGTTAACTGAATTATTATAATGATTTATAATTCGTAAAATTCTGAATTTTATGTTCTAGTCCATATCTTTAAAATGTAAAAAATATTTCACATACATTCGAAGTAGTCTTTGTCTTTATGGCAGCCTATACCACAATAAGTAAGACATTAAATGTATACGATCAAAAAATAACCATCAGGATCAATACTGATCAGACGACTTTATTTGTAGAATCATTTAAGGTGGTGTAAAAACATAAATATACGTATATACTATATCGAGACATTAAAATGGTAATGTGCACCTATTTTATATTTGTATTTTATTTTATCTATTTAAGTCTTTTTCCATGCGTCGTTTTTTTTCAGAAAAAAGTAGTTCAGCAAAATATATTCAAAGCAGATATGGAATGGTATATGGTAAGAAGGAAAAATTAGAATTTTCTAACAACAGATATTTTGTGAAAATCATGTTATTATTATCAGTTTCATCAGAACATAATTCTTACCAAATATTCTTATCCGAGCAGGAAGCTGGTCATGTTAATCATTAAGTTTGCACATAATTACCACACTTACATTAACGTCTTCATGTATTCACCCGCCAATTAAGAATCATTCATTACGGTTCTTTGTCAAAGTAGACGCAAATAAAAGGTAATATAAATCAAGGGTTCAAAAAACTCCAGAGAAGGAAGTGGGACTGACTGAATGTTTCGTTCCGTAGTAAAGTAAAAATGTTATTATTTTATTGTTTTTCTACAGTTTAATACTGGAAAAACAACGAAAATTGACAGCTGAAATTAAAAAACTAACTTCAGAAAGGATAAGAATTACAAGCTAAATATACTACCATCAAGTAATTGCTGACATGCCGTAGTGACGGCACTATTTTTACAGATATATGCTCAAATGTGAGTCATTAATTATATCAAAAGCCATAAAGGTTCTCAGTCACATTTTTCCATTATAATCCACATGAGTAATACATAATTAATGCGACGCTAATTTATCGACATATCTATCCTTAACTCTCATACGCTGTCCAAAAATATGGCTAACTAACGAGAACGGCTTTGTCTAGTGATTGCAGATCTCTATTATATATACATTCATGGGTTTCAACATTTCTAACTGGAAACAAGTTCAATATTTTCATCAAGAAGCCTGATTTAAATTGGGGTGGGATTTAGCGCATCTCCTCCACTTCCCGGAGTACGCCACTGCTTATCATGGTCAAGTACACGTAGCATGGGGGATGTGGAAGCGAAAGAGATGAAAAAGCATAAAAATGATAGCATTCGAGTAACTTGGCCGTTGTCATTAGACTATAAATGATTGTCAATTGAAAAAGAAAGCTAAAATTAACTCATCTGACTAATTATCCCATGCATTTTACGTTGCATAAAACTTTACGGCCACGAGAAAGAGGCAATTATAACAAGAATCATTACAAAATGTTTCATTTAACTTAAATAAAATTGTGTTTTCGACGCATTTCAAGAATAATCTACAAAGCAATTGAAACGCCTAAACGTCGCGTTTAAAACACACCGATTAGTTTTTCTGCCACATAAGTTGGAATGAATCTTTGGCGATGATTAATCGCCACCATTTTATTGACTTTGCGCAGCTTAAAACATTCTCATAACTCAGCGACTCGTTCGAAAAGACACTTCGAAGTTTTCCCAACATGGTAGTAACGTCTTGCTATTTGTTTCCAATGACGTGACGGGCAAAAAATTACCTGACAGAAGATGAATGTCCCATCCATTTGGATTCACATATTTGCATTCCTTAACTCGCATTTGCATTCCGACCCCACAAGAAGAGATGCCACCGCGTGGAATTCTACGTGAAATGTAAAAGCGACATCTATTCAGAACATTATACTTCGCATATTTTATTCAAATACAATTCAAATGAGAAATGCAGTGAGCAAACACAAACGAGTAGGTACCATCGCTTCTGCAAGATTTTATGGTCTGAAGAGATGGCTATCAAAACCATGACTGATTAATACTTTAGTGGTACACAGCGACAACGAGACGATAACAATTAAATCTTTCTATTCTAATTTACTTTTAAAAGATGCAAACCCAGTAGTACTCTAGTCTACTTCTTAGCTTCAGTCACCATGAGCAACATATTAGCATAAAGTATGACAATGGCAATCATCTTTACAATTTCATTACCTAACGCTGTATTATAGTTAATTTGTAGCATAAAATTGAAGCTGAATTACTGATTAAAAACTCAAAAGAGGCAAACCTTTCCCTAAAAGAAATTCTGCAATATGACACCGTCTCAAAAGCGAATACCAATTTTCATTTTAACATAATTTAAATCAGCACAACGCATAGAACGACCGTTAAACGTTCACTGATTTCGTGCTTAATACCACTTTCATTAGGATCACCAAAAAGAATTTAAGGTAGAAAATTAACCTCTGTAGATCTCTACAGTCCCCTGTGCATGGAGCTGATAGGTTAGCACGTTTTATCCCATTCTCAAGTAGAAACGACTCTCCGAATATGGCGCCACCTAGATTTTCCCGCAAATCTGTCATTTTCACCTCCTCATCGGTTTTGATGTCTCTACAAGAAGCAGCACCTTGAGAAAACAGCCCTCGAATGAGTGCCGTGAAGAGAGCACGATTGATGGGAGAAGAAGAGTCGAGAATTGGTTAGAAGGGTGAGAACGCGCATGGAGATTTGAGAACTCAACGCGGAGGCGAAGGAAAGAAGAGGAGGGAAGTGGGAAGGAAAAAAAAGGGGGAGGGTGGGAAAGGTGCTCCAGGGCTGTAATTATCCACGTGTGTGTCTTGCAAGGTGTTCTGCTTCCTCCCCCCCCCACCCATCCCATCGGGACCCACCACCTCCATCTCCTCAACTCCCGAGGGCTATCTCTCCCCGCCCCCCATACGCCTCCCCCGAGAGACCGCTCGCTCCTCTCCCCCTTTAACCTCCTCCCTTCTCCATCTTTCATCTCTCCCCTCCCTCCCTCCCTCACGCCTCCTTGTGGGGTCTCCTCTCCCCGTAGGAGTCCCCATTTCGGGCCGTACTTCTTTCTCAGCCTCCCCTTACGAGCATTCTCTCCCACCCCCTCACCTCCCCCCACACCAAACTCCTCTCCCAACCTCTCCCCCACGCCACACCATCTTTCTCAATCCTCGCTCATTTTCCCACCCATGATAATTTTCGTGTGTTTATGCATGATTCCCAACCCTGCTCACCTCGCTCGTGTCAGCCGTTCTCACTGCCCGGAACCCATTTCCTCAACTCCTGGTTTCTTTTTTGTCGCCATCGCTCTTCGTTTCGAATCAAGAAGGTGCATGAGTTACGAGTACTCAACCACTCCCCTCGAGGAAGTGATCCCGATCCCTCCCCTCCTCTATTCTCGCCCCTCCCCCATTTTCAACCCTTATAGAATAAAACAGCGCTTTCGATGGGAATCTTCGGAGCTGAGGCGGCAGATGCCGTCTCCCGCACGGTCGTTGCCTCAAATAGGACGGTAGCAATCGCGGACTCGGTAAGCATCCTGTCAGCCATGGTTTTTCCTTAGTTTTTTCCTTTGAGTTTTTGAAACATGACCACCTCTTTTTAACAGTAGGTAATTTATCACTGCCGCTCATTAACAGTGGCTTTTCTATGTGGGACGTCATGTAAAAAAATTCAAAAATTTCACGTTCGGGCTCATAACATTTTAATGTAGCCATTCTGAATGCGAGTCATCGGCCGATTAACAGCAGTAATGCACTAACAAAGACACTGCTGGGAAATTATCTGACTATTTTATCCGAGCTAATGACAAGATGATCAACAGAAATCATAATCTTCATTCAATGGTAGACGCTAATTACCCTGGTGGATGTTTCAATTACTTACTGTTTCTCATCCAAGTCAAAGAAACGATTTATATAAAATGTGTATACATGTTTAAAAGGACCAGCATCTCCTCCAAAGTCAGCGTAGCCTTTTGAAACCAGGAACTGCCTGAGGCTAACCATTACTTGTCAAATCATTTGCATGACAGAAATTGGAATAAGCGATTAACTGGCGGCGGCGAATTAAAGAATTCAAAGATTGTTGAATTCAAATAATACCTTAACCTAATATCTGGCTATTTCAATAGTCAACAGTTTTCCGCATAAATGATGCTTTTTTGAGGTTTACTTAACTCTAATTGGTTTGAAATTTGACTTTACATTATTAAATTAAGACAATTGCAAAAATAAAATACTCATCAGAGAATAGTTGTATCTGAAATTGTTATTCGCAGACATAAATCGTCATATAGTATTTGGAAAATCAAGGAGTGTACCTGCGCCAAGTACGAAAATTGCTTGAAAAACTTAACCTTGTGCAATAATAGAAATCAAGCCAGTTTAATACTAGCACCAGAATAACTATCCCTAATATATTTATCATATACTATATAAGATATAGTACAATATGATAATGTAAGAGTCAAAATAATACAAAATAAGGCAGCCCTAAATTTCACTACCAAACGAGATCATGATAAAAGTTAAGGGAAAGACAAAAGGGAAATACGTAAACTGCCGTTTAAAGCCGATGCAAGGTATACTATTTCCCATGAAATAGTCGCAATCACAACAATGGAACACAACTATGCACAATGTTTGGACATAAAATAATACCCAATGGACTTCCAAACTTCATCATCGTAATTTTTCTTAATGGCACGTAACCTTACACCTTGCGGAGTAATAACTAGAGGAAGAAGGCATAATAATATGTCATTACAACGCTAATTCTTGATAAATGTTTTAATTTCCGATGATTATCAGAATCATTGCAATTCATTCCTTGGTTCATGTATTTAATGCTTGAATTTGGTATGCTAAATCTTTCCTTAAGAAGTCAATTCTTGCCTTTTTCCAGTGAAACAGCACATTTTTTAAAAATCACCACACTTTCGTTTTAGTATTTCTTATCACCTTGCCAAATTATTCAAAACCTACCCTAAACATTAGACTACCAAATAATAATCATCTAAGAGCGTCTTTCCATCACATGATGATACCTCATTTGAAAACTGGCTCAAGAGCAATTAATTACATGGTTAAAATAAAAACCATCTGGAACACTAAGGAGTAGAAAAAATGACAGAGATGAATACAATGAAAATAATGGTGAGGCAATAAAAATTTTTCGGAAGAGCTCTACAGAGAAAAAATTGTACCATATTTTTTGTACTGTTTTCAATCTGCGGCAAGCTTTTATCATAATTTCGATTGTCGTTCTGAAATGCTTTCGAATGCACCATTGCCAGTGTTTCTCTGATTATCAGCCGCTAAGGCTGAGGATCAGAGAAAGCACCAGTTTTCACGGCCCGGTCATTTGCCACTTCATCTTGAACGCCACATCATTTATAGATGGAAGGTATTTCCTCTTATTCACTCATGCATATTCATTAATTGCTGCTATAAGTTATCTTTTTAACGTTCTCTAAGTACACTCAGCATACTATCTCCTTTCTAAACATGACTTTATATTGATCTCACTTCCAACATCGTAGCCAATTGAAGATGAACTAAATCTCTAAATCTCGAACACGATGGTCGCAGAGTTAAAAATATTATTGACTAAGTTACTAAAACATATTTTAAAATTCCATTTGCGAAAAATGAATAGCACACTGGTAATCGTAGCGTTTATCTCATCAAAATGGGCTAAAGAAGTGGGAAATCATCACGCAAGTCACCATTACCAAACTTGAGCTCTTATTCTGGAAAACTTAAGCGCTCCCTCCTTTTCTTACCCACACGCTGTACGCTGAGAATGCGGAACCTTAGGGAATGGGAATGAGACGAAGGGAAATGGGACATGAGAGAGACAGGGCATGGTGAAAAGAGGAGGAAGAGGCTGTCGTGAGAGGGTTTTTCACGAAGGGAAATAGTGCCAACGGCGAGGGCGGGTATCTACCTACCGTTCGACTCGTTTTCAATTTTTCAAATGCTCGTCTCGTCTTACCACTCCTTCCTGAATGCAAAAAAAAACTCATCCTTATAACACAAATAAAAGAATTTTCGGGGAAATTGACGGAGTGATCATTAATTCCTTGGTGCTTCTGCTGTAACATTTCATTCTACACCGTGGACTTCGAACTCGATACGCTTGCGGGGAGAATTCATAAGCGCAGCCGTAGGGCGTACTGTTGGTGCAGATGGCCAGAATTAATTTGAAATTCTGATATAGACAGATATGTTCTTTAAATCACTTTGGTGTGTGATCCATTAAAAGTAACACGGTGTGATTAAAACAGAAAGCATATATTAGTGACTTCCGTAATTAAGCGTTTTTGTTATTCATTGGATAGTTTAAAGAATATGTACCTAGTTCACGCAAATAAGGGTGTTTTTTTAAATGAACTAAGTTGACTGTATTCAGGGCTATAACACCGAGCAGCACGAATTGGGTTTTTATGGATTTCATAGAATTTTTAAGGACACTTAATGAAATTAATTCTACGTGTTGAAATAACTCAATACAGCTGCCGAATAGAGAATGAGTAATTTACAAACACCGTAGATATTGGGCAGATGGGAATTAGTTTTATCCATCACTAGGCGAGTTTTGAATGGAAGATAACATCTTAATTTCATTTGGACTATCATTATCGAGGAATTGGATTTACAATGATAAGGCCTTGGTGAACTCAATAGACTATCGGCTCAAATTCCGTCTCAGCTGTGGATAACTCTTAGAAATACAATTTGAATGTATTAATGCCCAAGATTCGTTAAAATACCCAAGTAGTCCTCCATTTGAAATCATCGTAATATATACACCGGGTTTATTAAATTCTTATATATATATATATATATATATATATATATATATATATATATATATAGAGGTAACATAGATGTTTTAGGCCTCTGCGAGGTGAGATGGAAGGATAGCGGGGATTACTGGAGTGACAATTATAGAGTAATATACAGCGGCGGGGATGAGAGCCAACGAGGGGTTGCCTTAATTTTAAATAAAGGGGTAGGAAGAAGCGTAGTCAACATAGAGCAAGCGACAGATAGAATTTTACTCGTAGAGATTAAAGCAGAGCCGACGAACTTGGTCATTATTCAGGTATACATGCCACCGAGCAACCACAAGGAGGAAGAGGTCGATAGGATGTATGATGAGTTAGAGGATATCATCGCGAGTGTTCCTGCAGGGAAACATTTGATAGTGATGGGGGATTGGAATGCGACGGTAGGCGAAAGAAGAGATGGTGGTGAGGTGGGGGACTATGGGTTAGGCACGAGGAATGAACGCGGGGAGAAAGCAATCGAATTCTGCAGGAGACAGGGGTTAGTCATCACTAACACATGGTTTAGACACCACAAAAGGCGTAGGTATACATGGAAAATGCCAGGTGACTCAGAAAGGTATCAGTTAGATTATATTATGGTTAGGCACAGGTTTAGGAACAGTGTGATAAATTCGCACAGTTTCCCAGGAGCGGATGCGGACTCTGACCACAATTTAGTTGTTATGAAATGTAATGTTCGTTTCAAGAAGATAAGGCAAGGGCGGCGGGTTAAAAAAATGGAATTTAGAAGCAGTAAATGAATTAACGAGGAAGGAGTATCAGGAGGCTGTAGAGAAAATGATGGATGACGGTAAAGAACTGAGTGCTATCGAAGAAAAATGGGAATGTATCAAGAAAGGGATATTGGAAGCCGCTAAAGACACTATAGGAACCGTTAACGGGAAAAGGATAAGGAAACCATGGGTAACGGATGAGATGATTGCGAAGATGGATGAGAGAAGAAGATGGAAAAATGTAAACACAGAGTTAGGCAAAATGAAGTACAAAGAGTTAAACAATAAATTGAGAAGGGCCACAAATAAAGCAAAAGAAGAATGGTGGAAAACGCAATGCGAGGATATGGAAAGTTTACAGAAGAAGGGTGAAATTGGTGCTCTATACAGCAAGGTTAAGTTATTATCGGGAAGTAAGAAGGCAAGATGTGTGCTAACAGTTAAAGATAAATGGGGTAAGATAATAGTTGAACCAGGAAAAATCCAAGAGAGATGGAAGGAATATATAGAAACACTGTATGGTAAAGAACTTAGGCCGACAAGGTTAGACATAGAAAAGGAACATGACGTAGAAGAAGATAGCTTAGGTCCAGGCATACTCGACGATGAAATAGAAAGGGCATTAAAGGAGATGAAAGCAAATAAGGCTGTGGGGGTGGACAATATTCCTGTAGAAATGTTGAAATGGTTAGGGAAAGGTGGGAAAAAGGCCATATATGGACTGATTCGTAGTATCTATGAGGAAGGAATCTGGCCGGAAGATTTTGTGAGATCGGTGTTAGTTCCTATTCCAAAAAAGGCAAAGGCTTCGTCATGTGAGGATTACAGAACAATAAGTTTGATATCCCACGCAGCTAAAGTTATTCTCAGGATCATCAACAAAAGGATAGAGAGTAAGGCGAATGATTACTTAGGGGATGATCAGTTTGGGTTCAGGAAAGGAAGAGGTACGCGTGATGCCATTGCAGTAATGAGATCACTAGTCGAGAGGAATATAGAATATAATCAGGACGTTTTTGCCTGTTTTGTAGATTTCGAAAAAGCGTTTGATAGAGTGAATTGGGAAAAATTAATGCGTGTATTGCAGAAAATAGGAATGGATTGGAGGGACAGGAGACTGATCCGCAACCTGTACATGTCTCAGACTGCTCAGGTGCGAGTGGGGAACGGAGAGTCTGGATGGGCAGTGTTAGGAAGAGGTGTAAGGCAGGGTTGCCCATTGTCACCGGTACTGTTCAACGTATATGTAGAGGAAATGATTAAAGAGGCATGGGAAGAACTGGAGGTAGGAATGAAAGTCGGAGGGGAACTCGTAAAATCGGTTAGGTTTGCTGATGACCAAGCATTAGTTGCTCAGTCAGCCAAGGGGTTGCAAGCATTGTTGAGTGAATTGGAGGTTCAGTGCGATAAATATGGGATGAGAATCAATATTAATAAAACAAAGGTTATGCGATTTTCCAGAAAGAAAAAGGCTAAGCTAAATATTAAAATAGGCGGGGGAAAGAATAGAGCAGGTAGAGCAGTTTACATATCTCGGAAGTGTTTTGGACCAATACGGTCAAAGTGGTAGGGACGTAAGGAGAAGAATTGCGCTAGGCAAGGAGGCTTTCTCAAGGAGGAGGGGAGTTGATGACGGGGACATTGAGTAGGGATGTTAAGACAAGACTCGTAAAAACTCTTATATGGAGTGTAGCTATGTACGGCGCGGAAACGTGGTCGCTGAAGCAGGAGGATAGACGTAGATTGGAGGCTTTTGAAATGTGGGTGTGGAGAAGAATGGAGAAGGTGAAATGGACCGAAAGGAAAACAAATGAGGAAGTACTAGAAATGGTGGGGGAGGAGAGGGGTTTGTTGAGAGAAATCCTATGGAGGCAGGAAAAATGGATGAAAGGCGTATTGAGCGGTAGTGGAATGTTGAAGATGGTAATAGAGGGGAGAATGTTGGGCAAGCGAGGTAAGGGTAGGAACAGGATAGGGATGTTGGACGGGATGAAGGGAGGAAAGAAGTACACCGAGATGAAGAGGGACCTGATATAGATTAGTTTGCTAGGTGGGGAGTCACAAAATGTTTATTTGATAGTTGTGTCCATCCAAAAACCTACCTTAACCGGTAGATTACTTAATAATAATATATATATAAGGATGATGTGGATGTCCTGATGTGGTTCTCAGGACCATCAACAAAAGATTGAAGAGTAAGGTAAATAATTACTTAGGGGAAGATACGTTTGGGTTTAGGAAGGGAAAAGGCCATTGCAGTAATGAGATCACTAATCGAGAGGAACATAGAACACAATCAGGACGTATTTGCCTGTTTCGTAGATTTCTAACAGGCGTTCGATAGAGTGAATAGGGAAAAACTCTTGAGTATATTGCAGAAAATAGGAATAGATTGAAGGGCAGGAGGCTAATCCGCAACTTGTACCTTTCTCAGACTGTTCAGGTGCAAGTGGGGAACGGAGAGTCCGGATGGGCAGTTTTAGGAAGAGGTGTAAGGCAGGGCTGTCCTTTGTCACCGCTGCTGTTGACCTTATATACGGAGGAAATAATTAAAGAGACCTGGGAAGAACTGGAGGTAGGAACGAAAGCTGGTTGGGAATTCGTAAAATCAGTTAGGTTTGCTGATGACCAAGCTTCAGTTTGTCAGTCAGTCAAGGGTTACCAAACATTACTGAGTGAATTGGAAATTCAGTTCAATAGATATGGGATGAGAATCAATCAATAAATATTAATAAAGGTTAGATGATTTTCCAGAAAGAAAAGGCCTTTGCTAGATATTAAAATAGGAGGGGATAAATAGAGCAGGTAGAACAGTTTACGTATCTCGGAAGTGTTTTGGATCAACACGGTCAAGGAAGTAGGGACGTAAGTAGAAGAATTGCGCTAGGCAAAGAGGCTTTCTCAAGGAGGAGGGAGTTGATGACGAAGACGTTGAGTAGGGATGTTAAGACAAGATTCATAAAAACTCTGATATGGAGCGTAGCTATGTACGGAGCGGAAACGTGGTCACTGAAGCAGGAGGATATACGTAGATTGGAGGCTTTTGAAATGTGGGTGTGGAGAAGAATGGAGAAGGTGAAATGGACCGAACGGAAAACAAATGAAGAAGTACTAGGGATGGTTAAGAGGTTGTTATGACAGATCCGACGGCTAATAGGTATTCACATAATTTTCATGGCGTATATCTTAGATTCAACAATAACTGTGTGAAATCACAACGAATTCGATTATTATACGTAATAAGTAAAGCTCAAAAAACGAAGTTAAAGTTCCGAGTTTTACAGCTTCGGTTGAAAATATACCAACCGCTATGTCCCATATTCTTAAATCATTATTAACCCCACTAATAATTTTAATATTAACATGTTTATATGCTAACAATCAAAAAAACAAATAAGTGTTATTCCTAAAATACATGAAAGAATGAAAAATAATTTTTAAAGATGTAATTGAAAATAAATGCCTACAATGTCCAGATTAACGTTTGATGAAATGGATAATGCTTAATATAACGTCATCCGTCCAAGTCGATGTGGATGGTTAAAAAACCTTTTTCGGATTGTGTTATTTAAGGCATTTAGCAACCATTGTTTTCGTCGGATAATCCGATTTCCAGTTTTACTCCTTTTGCAAAAGAGAGAGTTGGATGCGTGGATTCAAAAATGTTTGCAAACTAGCAAGACTAAAACAGCGAGCATCAGTATGTGTGGAATATAAACTGCCCAGAATTCTTCCGAGACTCTTTTCCCAAAAACACGAAATTAAAATTTATTAAGGTTCTTTATAATTTACCAACCAATTCAGGAGATAGATTTCACCATTATCGCCAATTAAATGTCAGCAAGATAAGAGAATCCATACCTAGCCGACTACGAACATATTAATTGCATAAAACTTAATTTTCAAGACAGCGGGCAATGGTATTACACATCGCAGAACTAGTATTTTTTACCTCCATCCATTTCACAAGCATGAATCGTTCTATCCAATTTACCTATATGATTTACTCCGCCGCTTTCTCTCTCTCCCTTTCTCTCTTTCACTCTCTCGCATATCTCCTCCGCAGGATGGAATCTCTCATGGATGTAGATGTTAACGGCCCTTATGAGCCTCGAGGTTTCATGGAAGAGCCTCCTCATTGCCCACCGACAGTTAATTGGGAGTTGTGCGCCCAGAGATGATCGCGAGCGCCAATATTTATGGCTCCACGCCGGCGAGAGAGGGGTCCCCCTCTCTCAATTCCTCATCCCTCCGCCTCCGTCCCCATCCCTCGGTACACCATCGAAAGGCCCGATCCCGAAGCTCTACTCCCCTGCTCTTCCTCCGACCACTAGCATCCACTCTCCTCCCACACCTCCGAATCTCTCAGAATCTCCACTCGTCCTGCCGTGACGTATGGTACCTTCTCGGTGGTCCTGCTTAGCGCGAGCGAACAATGTCCCGTTCAGCCCCACCACTCCAACTCTTTTCCAATCTTCCCGCCTTTGTCTTACCCTAACCTCCACCCACATCCAACCCCCTCCCTTTTTAGTGTCCTTATTTTCCTTTGGCGACACAAACAGCTCAAAGTTTCAGGAGCTAACAGTAACTTGAAGAAAGTATTATCAAGATGGCTACAAAAATATAACCTATTAATTTAACATAGTTATTGGTAACCAACAATTACTCGGCACTTAACCTACATGCTGCATGCTTGGTGTAGAATCATCCCCCTACATACATGCAAGCAGTGGCTTGCAGGGAACCGTATAGGCGTAGAAAAAAATTAAAGACAACATTCCAGGACATTTCCAGGTTAGCGAGACCAAATTTAAGAATGTTTCCAGGTTGCTTTCCCCGCAATTTATGAAAAATATTAATTTTCAAAGCTATCGAAACAGGAAGGAAAGTATGCCCTGTAATTTCACGACAAGTAAAGAAAATAAAACTCGCAAGAAAATTCCTGGACATTTTCCTTATATGCCATGACATTTTCAATCCTACATGCACTTTTAAAATCCCCAACATTTCCATATTTTTCAGGCGCGTGATATCAATGATGCGCGGCTCTGATAATGTACCAAAGCATGATGTCTTTATATCCTCATCAGTATACATTCGTTATGGTCCCAAGTTTCCTGACTTCCAGGTTTGTTGGGATAAAATCAGACTTTTACCATACCTTCCTTTTAATTTAACTTAATTGTAAAAAGAATTATTCCGAATGTGATGCTTTCCATTTTTTACAGCAAAGATCCTCAATAAGAATGGCAGGAAAAGAAAAGTTAACTTTTTCATGGACTTTAAACTTTTTGTTCGCTTTTTGGATCAAAATCAACATGATTTCAGTCTCTGTCCTTATGCTTGTAATACTAACACTTTGTACCGACTGTTTGGAACCCCATGAAGCTAACTTAAGCCTCAGTCAGCCAAAAATATGGTAGTAGTATGAAATTGATATTGAAGTTATACACTGGGACCTGATAACTACCAGGATACTGTAAAATAATCAAGCCAGAGAAGCCAGAAAGGTGCAGGCATTTATTTTTTCAGTAGAAACGTTTCTCAAGTAATATCGTGTAAATTCTTTTTTAATATAGTTGAATAGAAGTTTAATGTATCTACTAATTAAAAAAAAAATATGAATCTCAAAATTCAAAAATCATATGAGAGTATTGTTTAACAATAAAACAACTAACCTTCCTCCAAGTATAACCCTCCATACAACATCGGGTGTAAGTCAAGTCTTACTCTACCAATAATAGTTCAAGCTGCAAACTATTGTCTCTCGTATTTTTTTTCAAAGCATCTTAACTATTCCTCGTGCTACGATCATCAAAAAGGTCCCAGAGCTGCCCACGTTTTTTTCATTTTCTAGCGGGGCAGCAAACCCGCAACGGAAAGGCATTTGATGAAGGAAAGGTCAGCGGGAAATTTGTTGTCGATTTGATCTCAGAAACTAATTCACTACGCAACTTATCATTTGCTGGCAAAATAATCTCTTTTCAGCAAATATCAACATCAGTATTAACGCAGCCCACCCAACTAAATTTTTTTGGTCACGCGTATTTTATTTCACAGTGTAAGTAAATAAAAACAAATAATATATAACTTAACGAATATCGAAAGATATCCTAGACATAAAAGCATTACTCCGCAGAATTTTTCCTCCCGAAATACAGAGAATAATAACTTGCCATACAAATATAAATAGTTCATACTTAGCTTTATTAGCTCATGCAAAGGTGACTGAAATAGTACGAATTTATATTGTGCAGCCCGAACCTACAAGGCTTTTATATCTTATTGGTTCAATACCTTCAAATGACTGTCCAAAACCTACCTCTAGCTCTGAAACTCCGTAAACTGGTGATCAGCAGAAAAATGCTCCATCATTTTTAAAAAAAAAAGAAAGGGCGATTATAATACATTTTCAACAGAAAGAGATGTGGAAAAAAGAGTGCCGTCTCACTTGTAACGTGGGCACTATTTCGATAGTGAGATTCCTACCTAAATACTGAATTCCGTAGGATTAACGACTTTTTCAGTTTCCATGCGTTAAGAAAAATTTGGATCCTCTCCCTATACCGGCATTACAATATTAGATTTAAAATACTGACTTCCAAGAATTTAAATCTGCTGAAAATGTTACGAATTCATTTCTCAATGGAAAAAAATCAGAATTCTCAACATAAAATTGTAAAACAACATAAATGTACAGTAATTTGTCATGCATGGAAATGCACGTGGGAATCATGTCAACAACATTCATTATCGACTATTTTAATTTCTATATCCTCCCAATACAAACTTATAACACGTATTGAAAAAACTGCCAGCGGTATATGCATTACCCATTAGTAAGATAGTGTGGTAATGAAATGTATTACAACTTCATTAAGGGAAGGAATAAAGCCGAAATAAATTTTACTCGCGGAGAGGGAAACAAGACCGAGTTTTTACGAAGCAAAATTTGGTGAAAGGTATTTGGACCCGATTTTTATAGTTTCACGGAAAATATTTAATCAAGTGAAAAGTCCCTAAAAAGAAGAAACTTTGGACATAACCTCCCGCAATTACCTTTTCAGTTTTTTGGTATTTAGTTGCAAAATACTCAAAAATTTCCTCTTCTCCTTGCTCCTGATAGTTTTCAAAGCCAAGATGTGAAAAACCTACGAAAAATACCACTCAAATTATTCCGATCATCGCCACAAAGCTATCATTCTGAATGTCAATGAAATATCAATCCTTTGGAATTTTTCCATGTCTTTTCTCCTAGTTTCATCAAAGTATAATCAATTTCAACAATTTTTCAATGGATTTTAAGACCTCCGTCGTGCCAAAGCATATCTCAGAAAAATCCAACCAGGACATACATGTATACTATATCAATTTTCCAAAAAAAAAACTTCAAAAATATTTCTTTCGATTTATTCACGAGTCTAAAATTTCTCGATTATACTCCTTTATTATATTAGGTTATTCTCTCTATTTCTCAATAAATACTAACATCTACTATCCAATACCGCACCTAGGATATGAGTCAGAACTTAATGCACGCCTAGAGAATTAAGCATACCATACAATCCAATTTTAATTTATATTCAAAATTCTATAATTAGGTACTGTCTCTCCTATTAGCCACTTAAAAGAAGAAGTAACATTGATAAGTAAGTCAGCAATTACCTATGATGAGAAGTGAAGCATAGCCAGTTAAAAAAAAACCCTCGAACATTTCTAATTCTTTATCACAAATATGAAATATTAGGACGAGTTCACATGCAATTTATTAATGATGAAGGAATTGAAAATTTCATGAAAACGATCGAAGAACAGAAGATTTTTGGTAACTCCTCTTCCACAGGATCTCCTAATCGGAAAGATCCTTTATAATTGCTTTCTTATACCATTATAGGTCTGACGAGGTGATAAGAGAACAAAGTCACAATCGTCATTAATACCCTCCATATAAGATTAAAAGATACTAAATGCGTATCATTTTTGCATCATAAATAGAATAGGTTATACCCAGTAAACAGTGGTAATAGCAGTATCAACACGCCCTATTAGTTAAACCTCTGCAAAAAGTAATATCAAATAACTTAGAAAGTTTCAAGTAAAATATATAAAACCACAACCGATCCACTCTACCCTATAGGCGTGAGGGCGGATGGCAAAAATGTTAGCTTGACCTAAGGTGAATTCTTTCTTTAACGACCTCTTTCCCAGTTGGTACGCATGACTTACGTAGCATTTTCGTGTGGATGGGGAGGAGTCGAGATGGCTAGAGGTAAAAAAGGTCGGTGAAAGGGGAAATGATGGATAAATAGAGAGGTGGAAAGAAAGCAGCAAGGTGGGCCAAGGAGGAGTCTCTGGGGAGAGGGAGAGAGAGCGAGGAGGAACGAGGGAAAATGGAGATTTAAGATGAAAAAAATGAAACATGGTCGGGGGATGGAGAGAGAAAGAGTGAGTGAGAGAGAGAGAGAGTATGAGTAAGCAAAAGGGTGTGCGGGGTGAGGGCTTGGCGGGGAAAGGGACTGGCGGAGGGGGAGTGGGAGGGTTGAGATAAGGAGAGGTAATTGGTGTGCTCGAGTTTAGGGGCATGTAAGGCTGTGGAGTGGATGGGGGCATTATCGCTGTCTTAAGCAAACAAGGGAGGGACCCAATGGGGCGGGCGCCCTCGGGGGAAGACGGAATGAGGAGGTCGCGGGGAGGGATGGAGGCGGGCAGGCAGGTGGGGGTCATTGAGGAAGAGAGGCATGGGGGAGATAATGCGGGGCTGAGGCGAGAAGGAAAGGGAGAGGCGTCTGGGGAGGGGAAGAGGGCTCGAGGGAATGGAGAGCAGAGGAGTCGGGGTGGCGGGAGAAGGTGAAATCTGAGAAAATGATGATTGGTGAGATAGACGAGGAAGGGTTTATAAGACGCACGCCTGCCTTTACGGATGCGCAAGGAGGATGAGAGAAATGGCATCGCAATCTCGAGAGCAGTTTGCTCGATCGATTGCGACGGCAAAATAAAATTTATTTTGCGCGATAAAATGAACGGAGAAAATATCAAAGCACTCGGGGCCAATGCAAAAGATACCCTATTTGAAATAATGAAAGCTATCTATGACAGTGGGAGACTACCTGAGGACTTCGAGAAGAGTGTAATGATTGCAATACCGAAGAAACCTAGAACAGACAAATGCGAAGAAGACGAAACATTGAGCCTGACTTCTCACGCATCGGAAATACTTATTCAGATAATCAGCCGACGAATAGAAGGAAAGGCAGAAAAAAACCTCTCGGAAAAGCAATTCGAATTCAGGAAAAACCGAGGAGCAAGAGAGGCAATACTCACCTTGAGGGTACTGGCCGAAAAATTGATCCATGTAAACAAGCCATTATATGTGTCATTCGTGGAATTGGAAAAGGCCTTCGACAATGCCGAATGGAACAAAATGTTCAAGATACTAGAAGCGCTTGGAATAGAATTGAACGACAGAAGAATAAGCCATCACCTCTACAAGAATCAGGTAACAACCATGCAAATGAAAAACGGAAGGAAAATAGAAGCCAAAATAAACAAAGGAGTTCGACAAGGATGCAACCTCTCGCCAGCACTATTGAACGTGTATCTAGAAGACGCAATAAATGAAGCATATGAATTGGGCATAAAAGGAATCAAGGTGAATGGCGAAGAAATTAACAGGCTGCGATTCGCAGACGACATCGCAGTAGTAGCAGAGATGCGTGAGGATCTGCGAGCAAACCTGAATACTATGAACCAAGTACTTCGGGAATATAATATGAGCAAAAATAAGAAGAAAACGAAAATTCTTGCGTGTGTAAGAGAGAAGCTGAATGCAGGTATCAAAATTCGAGGGGTGAAACTTAAGCAATTGGAATCCTTCACCTACTTGGGCAGCAGAATAACATAGGATGGAAGGAGCTCCCCCGACATCAAGCAAAGAAGACGTTCATTGAGAAGAGATAGCTACTATGTTCAAATAACGTAAGATTGCAACCAAGGAAGCAGTTCGTCAAAACTTTCTTGTGGAGCATGGCACTCTACGGATCGGAGTCACGGAATATTGGAAAAGTGGACCAGCGGAGAATAGAAGCATTTGAAACATGGTGCTGGAGGAGAATGCTGAATATTAAATGGACAGACAAAATTAGGAACGATGAAGTATATAGAAGAGCAGAAGAGGAAAGGACCACCATGACGAAAGTTTAGAGAAGTTAACGACAATATGTCATTTTTTCGTTTGAACATATTACTAATTAACGTATGATATAAAGACCCAGAATAAACGAACGGCATATGCTACTGGCTTTCAAGACATTCACTACAACATAAAAAAAGAAATTCATGAATTTTTAAGGCTATGCTCGTTCAGCCATTGCCATTCTAACTAAATAACCGCAATCTCTGGCGTTTTTCAGAAGTAGCATCATGGTCCACAGCAGCCATCTAGTACCTAATATAGGCTTCGAATATGTGAAGGTTGGCGAAGTAATACCTTGCGGACAAAATGAGTACAAATATCTAAATTCCCCGTCCGATTAAGGAACTTTTCCAAAACTATGTCTTCATATTTCCCTCTGAGAATTCCAGTGTGTGGTAACAATCTCCTAGTATTCACTAAAGAATTATTCTTTTAAATATGCTAAAAGATTGTGAATTGTTCGAGGCACTGCGCTTTTACGTTGCTTCTATTTTTTCTCCCTCTCTCTCCGTAGGTCATTAACGGGAAGATGGAAAAACAAGTGTGAAATCACCTGGAAAGCGAGATAGTAGGGTTCCGTGGGCTCGAAAATAATAATTTAATTGGTAGGTACGTACGAATCTTATTTCTTTGGCTGGCTCCTGTTGATCATTTGCTGTCTCAGTTTTTCCTATACCCCAATATCCACATCCTAAACCTTTGTTCACCATTTTCCTTCTCCATTTCCAATAACTTCGCAATTTTCGATTCTGAATCTCGTCGCGAATGTGATTATTTTTGCGTACAAAATCAATTTTATTCATGGCAGTATTTTGCCTTGAATAGAAACGTGCGTACACATTTCGAAATTTAAAAAATAATTATTTCTTTTAAAATTCACAGAAACTGCGAGTGATCCCGCGACAGTAACCTACAACGGAGTCATCCGAATGCGCATGACAATGCAACAACATCAAGGTATTTTCGGGTAAAAATTATTCGCCTAGAATAGGAGTCGAACCTGGATCCTTTGATATCCGGCCGAGTGCTTTAAACTGGTAAGCTACCGAGGTGTCCTCTTGTACTTACAATTTTAAGAGACTTTTTTAAAGGAGCAAGAACTAATGTCGAAATACCGTACATGCCCCCCCGCCCACCACACTTCCCTCCCACACGCCCTTGCGGCGGCTTGCGGGGCATTGAGTAGATGTACACACTATGTCACAGGTATTCCTAGTCGTAGTATTCTTAGAGCAAAGGTCTTTTACATGAGAAAACAGATGATTCATAATTGATTTTGGCTTTAAAAATTGTCGAACTGCGAACTTATAGGAGAAAATTTCACAGAACAATATCAATCAGCATACTTAACTTCCAAATGATAATGGAAATATTAACGAAAGCAATGGCTCCATTTCTATTTCCCACCATTAACCGATACCAGAGCCCTTTTCTGGGACTTTAAATCGCAATGTTCTACGATCCTTCCAAAGATTTTGATTTATTTTTCACCAAATAAAATCAAGACCTGTGATTAAAGGAATTCCTAGTCACTTCAGAATTTCGAGAGATGATTCAAAGACGAATGAAACAAAAACAGTAACGAAAAATACGATTAACTGAAGCTAAAATAGAACATGGAACAAAAGAATTTACATCTCTCACCAAATAGGTTTGTGTACGGCGTGGGAGACGGCAAACGTGGAAAAACATAACACACAGCAGTCATATTGTCTCTTAAATCTTTACTATCATTTAGTTAACTTTATACGTGGGATAAACTTAAAATGTCATAAATGTGGAAGTAAATATATTGGACTATAGGTATGTGTTCCTGAAACACGTTTCTAAACAGATGCGCAAATACTAATTTCATTTCATAACAATTCTTAAGGCACAACGTTAATAAAAATTCCATCATTTCCTCAAGGCAATGCCATAATAAGAAGCTGGCGTGAATATATACTTAGAATTTGAGCTTAGAAATTTGAAAACTTGCGTACTTATCCCGTTGGTCTACATTATTGATCTACGAGTATGTAAGCGAAAAATCGCAATCTTCTTAGCCGGCTCGAGGCGTTTCAAAAAGTAACGATAGGTGGTAATTGCATAATGTATCAAAATCAAGAATCAGATAAAATGTCGGTGGAAACTTGATCTCCTTGTCGCCTTTCACGGGGTGAAATCTCGCGCATCCACCTTAAAGAAACCCGGCTTCATTAAACGGGTTGTGGGAAAATGTAATGTGGGCGTTGAAGAGATGTGCTACTTCGCTTCACTTAGGCTTCTAAGGGTATTAATATTATTATGCGCTTTTTAGCCTTCACTCACAGAAAATTCACTAAATTTGTCAAAAATCGTTACGATGAGTAGACCTTTCATAGAAACTATGTTGAGAGTCGCTTGAGACGCGAAGAGAACATGCAAGTCTTTTAGCAAGGTTCAGAACACATAACATTTTAACTATGACACAAAGGGAATTATTATGGCCCCAAATTATTTGGATAGGTTAGACCACAAAGATAAGGGAGATAGACTCCGGCACAAATATATACTAATATCCGTTCTTTCCTCGGACAATAGGGAATCATAACAGTAAAAAATCGAAGTAATAGTAAAAAAAGTAAAACAATTATATTAAAACGAGGATCAGAATAAAGCTGCGAAAATATATAGTGCATTTGTAAATGAATGTGCCTGTGTATATTATTAGCTTGTATATTTATTTTTCACGTGGTCGCATTCTATTTTGTGGCCGGTGTCCTAACACCCCCCCCCCCCGGGCCACACACCATTGCGGTGGGTGACGTTGTATTGTGTAGAATTAATAGTGGAGACACAGCAAGCAGGGAAGGGCATAAAATATTTGTTTGACATTAAGTGAACTAGGTCGTAGTTGCAAATTAAAACATTTTTCTCGATTTTTCAGTTTTCTGCTAATTATTTTACTGTACCAGCACCATTGAAATCGAAGACGACACAGATCTAAGCTACCGAAACGGAAACCTTGGCAGTAGCTATTGGCATTCCACAAAATAGCACCATTTAAAAATCCGAGAATCACAAAGAATAATTACGTTGCTGCCTTTTTTTTAATCCGTGACATTTTTAAAGTAAAATGTGCGGTATGTATTAGTCCGTTGCTACGTCCGGTCTCGCTGAAAGAGACAACACGAGAACCTATTTCTCTTCCCCTCTTCTTTTCCTTAGCATTCAAGTACAGTCATCGGATACATCATATTTAATTACAACCATTTCATCCATCATTTTTCCGAGGGATTTGATATTTATCACGAATTCCTGCTTTCCCGTTTTCTTCAAGAGGCTTAAATGTCGCATTGAAAAGTTCACCTCACATGACCAGCTTAACATTCTCTTTGTTAACGTCGGTCAAAGTTATCAAACTCTCTCAATTACAAGTGACATATTATATTCCTAGGGAAGAAAGAGCAAAAACTACACCGGAGTACCCTCATAAAAACCAAATTATTTTTGTTTGAGCAATAGGGCAGCCGTAAAATAAACTACAAAACAAAAAGAGACCAAACGCATTCGAGCAAAAAATCTTCAGCGACTACCTTGAAGGAAAGCAAACATTAATTTTATAAAAACCCTCCCGAGGACTGCAATAGGCATTGGGAAGGCCGGACTGGCTTTCATGAAATATCCTTTCCTGAATTTCATAATCCGGCAGTAAACGCAGGGACTAAACAAATATCCAACAGCTCCCCGGCATTAATGGAAGACTTAACAGGCACGTAGCGCGCCATTCAGTCAATTCCCAAAGGCGTCTACCCATCCCCTAATTATGGAAGGACGGCCTAAATATCAGAAGGGGAGGGCGGGATGATTCCCAAAAACTCCCACCCAACAACCGGGGTTGATGGCAACACTCCAAAGCCTCCAGGACTCCGCCCTTATCCCTAACCTTCCACTGTGGCACCTATCCTGTTGGACATGGCATGTCGGGAGCAGTTGAAAGGTGATGCAGGCTGGCAGCAGGGAAGAATGGGGGAGGGCAGGGAAGGGTCTTGACGGGAGTGTTCGGAGAGGGAGGTGAGGAGTTTAAGGGCAGGTGTAAAAGCCCGTGCCCAAATCAATGAGGAGCCCTGAAATTCCTGGCGTGGGCATAAGTGAGGTGGGCGTGAATGACCCGTCGCCGTCTCGCATGCCACGGACACAGCGAGTGGAGGATGGTACATTTGGGAGGAGGGGTTGGGCCTGGAGAATTGCCAGTGGGTCAAGAATAATGGGAGAGGAGAGCAGGAAGGGTCGTCTCTGTCCTCTTTTTTTGTTAGGGATATAAATATGAAAGATTGAAAGGTATAACAAAGGCAATTGGTGGGCCGCTGAAATTGGAAGAGCTTCCTCTACGAAAAACGAAATTCCAGCTTTAAAAATGCCCACTGGCATTGCGATCGATGATACAAGTAGGCCGAAAGCAACGAACTTGGAGAATTTTACCGACAGCTGAAGGATTAGAGTCAAATGAAAGAATTGCAACCGATGCCTATCAGAAAGTATTTTATACACTCTTCGTAAAGAGGAAGCAGAGAGGAAGTTCCCCAAATTGGATATAAATGCACAGAATTCAGTGAGTATTGATCAGCGAATGTTCGAATTACGATGAATGTTTGGTATGTCATAAAAAAAATACTTTTACCAACAACTTTCATGTATGAAAATGAGCATATTTGAATGCATTCAATCTTCAACGTTTTTTTCGGGATTTATTCTGTAGAAGCTAGCTGAAAGCATTTTATTACGTATTCTACAGGTATCATGCTGGCACTAGTAGCTTGGAATTTCCAAACTAGAGCAGTTAATTAAACAAGGAGAAAATTATTTCCAAATTCGAGACTAAGATATCTGTTGCCTCGCAAAATCACCTATCACCTTAAAAACAAATTTAAACAACCGCTAAGCGCTACAGGTATTAACGTTTGAAACAACGTCCCTATCAGCCCAAGTTTTTTTGCGTTTCATAAAATACATAATACTCATAAAATAATTTAATAATACATTTTACCTTTCCGCAATTATAAAAAGAATGAGTGGACTCCGTAGATCGGATGCATTACACTCAAGTGCAAACTCACCTGGTATTTTGTAAATTACTCGGGGAAACGTGTGTTTAGGGGAGGCGACCGACAGCTAAAGTCATTTGCGCCATTAGGGATGGATGGGAAAGGAGGAAGGGTGGAGGGAAACCCGGCGTTGGTATTAGCCTGCTCTTAACGAAAGGCGCCAAAGGGTCCGCACTTTAACGTCCCATATGATAGACGGCGTACTCACGCAAAGTGCTCTCCACAAAGCACCTCAAGTAGGGATGCCACTGAAAAATACCTGCCTTCTCCAGAATTCGAACCCAGCTCCCTCTCGGTGAGAAGCCAGCACGTTAGTCACCGCACCATCCCGATCCTCTATTTACTTAGACTACTGAGCACCGAAGCCCAAGTCTGCATGGAATTTTGGAGTTAACCGACAAAATTCTATCCCTAATAGCGCAAATGATCTCATATATCGCGCGCCTCCCCTAAAAACTACTACTCCGGGAAACGTAAACGCACAGATATGAACGTTTGAACGGTATAATCTCATCTTGAAATATCTTTAAAGGTCAAAAAAAACAATGGGTTTGTGAAACTGAGACAATGCATGGAATATACACAAGAGAAGGGACAGAATTGTACACGAAGACTAATCAAAATCACACATTTCCAAAATAATATCCATAAATGAAGCAATATTTGTCAGTTGAGATTATGCTTGAACATGACCTGATCTAAACCTGGGTAACCATCACCTAGGAAAATGTTCTCTCATTAAATAAGATTATCTATTTTCATTAAAAGTTTTAAAAAATGTAAAAACTTCGCTTAGCAAGAAGAAATGCATTAGGTGATGTTATCAAAATGCGCTTTCTATTGCATTGCTTTATATCTCTCCTTCACTGTAATCTCTCCCTCCTTCACAATCACTTGGAATGAATTTCTTCCATAACCTGGACAAATTCATAACAGTTCCACGATATAACATGTCCGATACACACAAGGTAATGTACAATAAGTTCTTTTCATTTACGAAAATTACAGATGAATGATTATCTATTTTAGACTTCGTTCATTCTAAACGCCCACTTTGGGAAAAATAACATCGCCACTTTGTCTATTACTAGCTGCTTTGACACGTTGTACTGTGTTTCTCTATAAACCCAGATTATAATGCATTAAGACGTTCAATGACAATGTTTAACTTACTTTCGGTAAACTAAGAGCATTAGCCTCATGGGACCTCATCAACATGGTTGTAGTAGGGACGCGAAGAAAATGGTTTGGTTGAAAGCACGTAATTTAGCCATCAATTTACCTCTAAAAGATGTTTCATTCTCTATTACTTAAATATAAGGCATACATATGTATCGCGCTATGAATGACAATAAATGAACTCATCATTAATGACGTCGGAATTCATCAAGTTTACAGAGAACTCAAAGTTAAAAAATTCAGCGTGAAATTCAATTAAAATTTACAGTTATTCACTGGAAAAATGAGATATGTAAAGATCAATTCTCGAGCTTGACTCAAAATTTTGAGAGCAAGTGCAACCTGCCCCAAAATGAAGGATATTCTGTTCTTCCAAAGCCAGGCTTCACGACGGCGGATATATTAGCCGAAAATATACACCATGAAATAAGCACCCATCCATTTGAGTAAGTGTAACTCAAACAACGTCATTACTTAAACAAAATATCTGTATGTAACACAAAGCATACGGCGGTTCAGCTTTTGCTCTTCAGTAGAAGTAGAAATTAAATGTCACATTACGCGGTTTTATTCTGGATAGAAATTCTTATATTCGAACTCCAGATCCTTGGATATGTCCAAGGAAAGAATCTTTAGAGTGGATATAAATTCTCAGTAAGAGTCGAGCAGACGTTTACAAAATCCCATCTTCAACGTCGTTTTACGTCATTCAACTTCGCAATTCTCTCACGAGACCGATATGCAGTATTGATTTATCACTTATTAAAAACCCAAGTACGGTTTGAACTAAACACTTCTACCAGATTTTTCAAGATAATAAAGTAGATACTTTTAGTTTTTTTTACAATATCATTATTTCGTTTAGTTAAAAGTTCTTTTAAAATGTCTCTCTTACCGTTTTTCCACAAAAGGTATCAAATACTTCGAACCGCCGTATTTCTGTATTTAAAAAACTTACTATAGACCTTCTCACTTCGATAACGGGACATTCCGACTAATTTTAGGCTAGTTATATCACTTAAAATAGAATTTCAAATTTTGGTACAAGATGATATTAGCAGGCACATGTATATAGAAGGATTAAATCATACAATTAACTCCAAAAGAACCTTTTTTGTGTTGTCGAATACATGAACCCGGATCATTCCTGTGGTGTTAAAAGGCCTAGAGAAAGATGATACGCCAAACTAGGTTTATCGGGAACACTAATGGTCAAACGAGCCATAGATTGCGTCCAATAAATAGGAGGAAAAAATCAATAGCGGAAAAAATGTAATACGACGAAACAAATTCTTTCGAATATATTTGAAAACTATCCAATTAAGAGCCCTATATACCCACCACCAACATGCAAAACATTAGTGATGTCAAAATAAGATGCATTAATTATGTAGAGTAGTTAACATCAGTCACTTACGTTATAATTATCGGAGGCTCTATGATAATGGTGAACTTTTCTTTCCATGGTAACTCCACTTTCTGTTAGTATCAACTAGAAAGCAAAATAGACCACATCTTTCCTACATCCTGGTCATTTCCCAGCGCTGTCGTTGAAAACCAGGCTGCCCGAGAAGACCCCTATCTTCGGAGGCCAACTTACTAAGGGATACTCTTCATCAAAAAGGAGAAGGTACAATTGATTGGGCTTCTTAGGGATCATTGAAGTTGTGAATCAGTCCTTCCAATTACCAAATTTTCTTTGGAAAACCAACCTATTTGGAAATAAATTTAAACGTTGTAGATTTAATTCTTTCATAGGTGATAAGAAAGCGTCAGGTTTAATAGAGCAACAGCAGCAAAAGTAATTTCGAGCCGCGCACAATTTATCAGCAGTTAAATCTATAGCACAAATTCAATTGGAACTTGTAAGGAAATTGAATTCCAAAATTGATATTCAAATGGGCTCAAAACGTCATGAACTGAGTGGATATTTGTGAATACATTATAACTGCAATCAGTCTAAACATTAAAAGAACTGCCCTTTCTCTCCTAACGAATCAACCTTTTTGTGAAATAAATTGCATTCATTCGATGCATGGGAGTAAAGAGTTCATTTACCACCTTATCGAAGGAAATATTACAGAACTAATGAGTTTCTTGGAGATTTAACTAATGTAAAACTAACAATAAATTTAAGGTTTCACTACAAGTATGAATTAAAATATATGACGGCATCATTAAATGCGCCCAGGGGTTCACTATTTTAATATAATAAAAAAATAATTTGATGAAATACTCTTTCAAGTTCATTCAAGATCCAAAAAATGGACAAACGGTGTACAAACTTTGGAAGCACAATTTCAGGCTTCTCATCTTTCAAGTTTCGTCATATTTAAGGCAGCGATGGCGTCAAGGTTTTGTGCATTTTTACATTTACGAAGTCAACTGCGCTTATACCTTTAGTCGAAAATATCGACGATTACCATTTACCGGAAAAAATTTTGAAAAAAGAAATGATGCGCTAATGTTAAACCTCTGATAAGCCGATGCTATTCCGATTTAAATCACTCTAATTTTGGGTTCCCACGAAGACCAATAAAAGTAATCCACTCCTCACCGTTAATCTCGGCTCGAATCCCAGGCTGAAAAGTAGTAAAACAGCTCTCGATACATTATGCCCCGATGAACGACTTGGAGAAGCTGAAAATTAGTTCCACGACGTTTCTTTGGCTCTATCATGAATTACTTCGCCGAACTTTATTATGATACTTTTTTCACGCAATTAACTTCTGAACCCAGTTTTCTCGCAATGAACTAAACTCGACCTTCCTCTTTATAGGTGTATGACTCCTTTTTTTCTCCCTTAGTGAAAACCAGTCCACGAGAGAAGTGGAAAAAGACAAGTGAACGAAAGAGATGGCCCTCTCTTAATGACCTCAAGCTCCAACAACGCTCAAAAAGGCCCCATAGCCACCCACCACACCACAACACCTTATTTCCAGAATAATTTACGACCCCTTTCCATTCCCACTCCAACCCATGCACGAGTGTATATAACCATATAAACACTCCCTGCCTCCGGACAGACTCCATCTACTAGTTTGCTTCGCATGTTTTTTTTGTTCGAGCCCCACCTTCTTGAGAAAATATAAACGCTTCAAGCAAACAGCTTTCGATCTCCACTGCCATCACCTTGTCATCAACTAAAAGTCTCCCCTTTATGACCGTCCACTCCCCCTGAAGCAATCTGCCCCACCAAAACCTTCATGTTACACCCTACTCTCGATTCTTTAATTTCCCATTCTTGGTTTCTCGCAACTGTTGCCATCGTTTCCCTCCCGATTACTAGAGCTCGGAGAAACACGATGATGACGCTCTCTCATCCTTCCCAGTTCCATTCGTGTACTATGTTCCACATGGCCCTATCATGATACAGAATACGCGTATTACCCCAGAATACCCGGTCGATTCTAATGAAATCAATAATCTTGAGCATACGAAGTGCTTCACTTCACCGCTTCGGCTTGTGAAACTTGCTTCGTTTCTGGATTAGTTCAGTTTAAGGTTTGACTTCCAAGAATAGCGAAAAGTAAATAACACGCCCTTTAATAATACCGAGCACTGGGTTTTTCTTAAACACAAAGCTGAGCTTCGTAATTTGAAAATTGCAAATTTCCTACTTGCATGACGCCAAGACGGACTCGGAAATATCTTGGAACATTAACAATGATCTGCAATCATGTAGGACTAGACTACAAAAAAATTTTAAACAGTTTCAGTACCGATTGATGCACGGAGAAGGCTGGCGGAAGGCGGAAACCCTGCGGTAATTACTTCCACTGAGGAAATAAAAGTTATTGAACTCGATGTGAGCGGAATGAAGGTAGGGAACCTGGCGTCGGGAACGGTCTAATCGAATTCGCTCAGTTAAAAAATCCTATCATAGCACTGTACTTGATGTGCAATCCAAGCGACTGCCATGCAGGGAAAATGAAATTTCTCCAGTCAGAATGTAAACTCGGGCACATGGTGCAAGAACTTAGCATCGTATTAGCGGAATTATCCCCACGATCACTTGGCGATCTGCTTTGAGTTACTGCTTCGTTTAACATTAATTGTAATTACTTACGATACGCGAATGAATACCAGACACGAATTTCTCTTCCCACCAAAACCAATAGCAGATGTTATTTTTTTTCAAACTCGAGCTCGAATTTCCGAAGGGAAACCCGAAAGCCGTCCTGTGCTTATGATGATAATTTCCACATCCGGTCTGAATATCGTTAGCCAACCTAAATTGAATATTTGAATGTGTAATTCTGTTCGGTAGCTTTCCAGTTAATTTTTAATGGCTAGTTTAGAAATTCGAGGCCATCCCACACGATTTGGTCCAAAATACTGCACACAAGGTGTTCATTAACCTACTCACGATACAAGCCTAGAATTAAGACACACAAATCGACTTGCCTTGGATTTAAGTTTGCAAGATATTTGAAAGACTGGTCAATTCAATGCACACGCATCACTTAAGACACAAACGTGTACTTCAGTGGCATTGAGGCCAATTCGTCCCTATGCTTATATAGGCAAGAGGATGCAGACACTAAACACCTTGCTTAATAAAAATTGCTGAATAACTACTCTCCCTCCAGTTCAATAAGTTGGCACTAGTGTACATCATGAATAATTGAAAAATAGCACAATAACTAAATAAAAGTAGATAAATATAAATAGCAATTTTTAAAATATCCAGCATCTATGATTTTACACTACTCATTATGGAGCTAATCCATTGCATGGGAAACATATTAAGACATATTGGGTAGTGAAATAATGCAACCCTTCATTCTCAGGTTGAATTATAATTATTCAAAATATAAAATCATTAGCATGTAATCTGCAAGAACTATCTCTCTCTAGGACAAAGTTTCTCATAAAATAAACGCAATTGAATAGGCAGGAGTTTGGTGACACTAAACTAAAAAATATGCAATTCGTTTGACCTACCCATTCCTACTACAGAGCAGATAATGAAAGAAATTATTTCCTTTCACTCCAGCTCCCACTCTAGTTCACCCTATTCTGGATACATCTAAATTTCCAAGTATATTAAACTCAAGGACAAACAGAAATCAATAATCAGATCTGATTTCTGTTGTAGGCATGTACTAAACTTGAAAAGTCAATTATTTAATCACATTATTGCAATGGATTACTTATGTTATATTCACTTGGCATGTCTTAAAAATTATATTATCACTACTCTAGTTTGCGAAAAGAATCAAGACAAATCTCAATGTCAAAAAATGAAAAATACATTAAATCCATCGATAATACCATAAAATAAACTATTATTTTGAAACTAAATTAGCACTAAAATTAAATACTCCACACAGAGTGAAAGGTGGGTTCTAACCTCAACTTATAAAGCCAGCTTCCTAATTGAGTAATATAATAAATGGAAATGTTATTACTCTGTAAATTCTGTTGATGTAGTACCCACAGATTGGTAAATATGCTAGCTATTGAAGTTTCAAGCATCTATTGATTCTCAAACTCCTGAGAAGTCAAAGCTCTTTCATGAAGACTTGGTCTGCAAGTAGAAAAGGACCTTTATAAACAATTTAATACAAATTATATACAAACTACTCTCAACTGACTAATATTTCACTGTGCTAAACAGTTTTTTCAGCAACCCAAGGCTACCAAGAAGCTTACTTATCAAGTCTTACAGTAAGTTACATCCTTCACTTATCACAAATAAAGACATGTCTAAGTAAAGTAAAGCATAGATGTAACCTCATTATAACAAAATCACACAGCTCTTTCCGCATACAATCCAAAATTTCTCATTAGATAAGTCCAGTTCAAGCTCAGAAAACTGTAATGATTTTCACACAATCACAAGCAATTGCTGTGAATGAAAAAGGGTTCCAAGGGGCACAACGTTGACAAGAAACTTTATCTCTCCAATCAGCAGTCACATGTCACAACCTAAACATCAACGTACAGGAAAATGCACCCAAACGTGCAGGAAAATGTACCAATAAATAATAATTCACATTGGTAAAATTACTACTCTAAAAGGGCAATGAAAGTAAGCAACAAATAACTTGCAAATGCACAGAATAGTACCCCATAATGAGAATTCCATTCAATATGGGTCTATCTTTAGCTTCCACTGGTATTCCATACACCACTATCACAGAATATGAATTTGACAGTTTTCCACGTTTAGACCAAATATGAAGATTCTCAAAATACAAATGTAAAAAAAGCATAAACCCAATGATCAACTCAAAGGTTAAGCTCAATCCTGTGGAAATTCACATGTCAGGGTAAGTGGGCCAGTTCCTTTCCCTGTGCTGGGTATGGCTTCCAGAGAAGAACTGGTACCCAAAAAAATCACACAGCTTGGGTGGAGCTAAGGGTGCCCAGAAAACCATTCTCGGGAATGAAACATGAGTCCTCCAGTCAGTAGCACAAATCTCTGCCCCTGGACTACCGCATATTCCATTTACATATATAGTCATATATATAAGATAATTAAATATAAAAATTTATTCACAACAAAATTACAACATTTTAATTAAATTAATACCTGAATCACATTAACATTATAAAATTAAAAAATCATTCTGCCTTAACTTTTGGTGAACCCTTCAATTTTTTTGACAGCCAAAGCACAATATTTTTAATAGAAAACACGACTGGTATCATAACTGGTAAGAACAGCGGAATGTAAACAGCATATCTGTAACAAAAACAGAATTCTACAAGTAGTTTAAATCTTAATAACCACAAAATAGTTCTTTTTATATATTTGCAGTAGCAGGTAGCTATGGAGGCTAGGAGAAATGTCAAGAGCAACCCATGTACTAGAGAGGGGCTCAAAAATACATTATGACTAGCTCATTAAATTCTCCATCAGGAAAATTCAAGAGTGCTAAAAAATCATTTTTTGATGAGAGAAACAATCAATGCTGTAAAAACAATAAGAGAGTGAAACAGGAATATTCATTAATATTGATCATTTTTCGAATATTATCATTTTTTCAATGTTAACTACCAGTTAAGGTAGGTTTTGGATGGACACAACCATCAAATAAGTATTTTTTGACTCCTAGCAAAACAAAATCAAGCAACCTACTCCTAGCTACCTACCAAGTTCCTCTTCATCTCTGCGTACTACCTTCATCCCGTCCAACATACATTTTCGATTCCTGCCCTTTCCTTATTTACCTAACATTTTCCCCTCTGGACAGTCATCAAAATCCCACTGCTGATCAATATGCCCTCCATCCATTTTTCCTGCCTCCTTTTGATTTCTCCCAACAATCTCCTCTCTTCACCCACCATACTTAATACTTCTGCATTTTTTCCTTTCAGCCCATTTATCCTTTTCCATTCTTCTCCACACCTACATTTCAAAAGCCTCCAATCTACATCCATCCTCCTGCTTCAATGGCCATGATTCCACACCGTACAGAGCTACGCTCCATATCAAAGTTTTTACAAGTCTTTTCTTAACATCCCTACTCAACGTCCCCATCATCAACTCCCTCCTCTGTGTGAAATGCCTCTTTCCCTTGTGCAGTTCTTCTCCTTATATCCCTACTACTTTGATCATGTTGGTCCAAAACACTTTCAAGATACATAAACTGTTCTACATGCTGTAGTTTCTGTCCTCCTTTTTTAATGTTAACTTTATCCTTTCCCTTTCTGGAAAATCGCATTACCTTTGTTTATTTATATTGACTCTCATCCAGTATCTATCTCACTGAACTTACAATTCACTCATGTTGCAATCTTTTGGCTGACTGACAAACTAAAGCTTGGTCACCAGCAAACCTAACTGATTTCATGAATTTCCACCAACTTTCATTCCTACCTCCAGTTCTTCCCATGCCTCTTTAATCATTGCCTTCATATATATGTTGAACAGCACCGGTGACAATGGGCAACCCTGCCTCACACCTCTTCCTAACACTGCCATTCCGGACTCTCCGTTCCCCACTCGCACCTGAGCAGTCTGAGACATGTACAGATTGCGGATCAGTCTCCTGTCCCTCCAATCTATTCCTATTTTCTGCAATACACGCATTAGTTTTTCCCAATTCACTCAATCAAACATCTTTTTGAAATCCATGAAATAGGCAAATACATCCTGATGGTAATCTATATTCCTGTCAATTAGTGATCTCATCACTGCAATGGCATCGTGCATGCCCCTCCCCTTCCTAATCTTACCCAACTTACCTCTAACTGTTAACATAGCTCTTCCATTCTTACTTCCCAATAGTATTTTAACCTTCTCTTATAGTGCACCAATTTCACCCTTCCTCTGCATACTTTCCATATCCTCACACTGTGTCTTCCACCATGCTACTTTTGCTTTATTTGTTACCCATCTCAACTAATTATTTAACTCTTTGTACTTCGTTCAGCCTAACTCTGTTTACATTCTTCCATTTACTTCTCTTATCCATCTTTCTAATCATCTCATCCGTTATCCATGGTTTCCTTGTCCTTTTCCCATGAAGAGTTCCCAAGTTTCTTTTATGGCTTTCGATATCTATTTTATATACATATATATTTCCACTTTTTTTCGGTAGTACTGAGCTCTTTTCCCCCATCCATGACTTTCTCTACAGCATACTGATACTCCTTCCTTGTTATCCCAGTTAATTCCTCTACATTCCATTACCTAATCTGCCGCCCCTGCCTTATCTTTTTGAATCTGACGCTACACTTCATAACAGCTAAATTGCGATCAGAGTCCACATCCACTCCTGGAAAACTGTGTAAATTGGTCACACTGTTCCTAAATAATCTGTGCTCAACCATAATATAATATAACTGATACCTTCCTGATTCACCTGGTATTTTCCAGGTGTACCTGTCCTTTTTTTGGTGTCTAAAAAACTAAGTGTTGGTAATGAGTGTCTCCTGTAGAATTCAATTCCTTTCATCCCATGATCATTCCTCATGCCTAACCATAGTCCCCCACCTCATCACCATCTCTTCCTTCACCTACCGTCGCATTCCAATCCCCCATCACTATCAAATGTTTCCCTGCAGGAACACATGCGTTTACGTCCTCTACATAATTGTATATCCTATCAACTTCTTCCTACTTATGATTGCTTGGTGGCATGTACACCTAAACAATGACCAAGTTTGTCGGTTCTGCTTTAATCTCTATGGGTAATATTCTATCCGCTGCTTGCTCTATGTTGAATATGCTTCTTCCTACCTCTTTATTTAATAATATGGCAACCCCTCATTAGCTCTTGTCCCCTCCACCGTACATTACTCTTCAAGTATCACTCCAGTAATCCCCGCTACCCTTCCATCTCACCTCGCACAAACCTAAAATATCAATATCCTCTTTTCTTCTTTCACTTAACATTCTCTAATTTTCCAGTCCTCAACATTGTTCTTACATTCCAAGTTCCTATTCTAACTAATTCGGTATTCTTCTTCTGCATCTTCTGTTCTGCTGCTGTTGTTTTTTCTTTGTAAGGTTTCCGTGAGATGACGACCACAGAAACCTCCCATCTCCCACAGTCGGGTACGACACACAGCCGATTGGACTGAGTCCCATAGTTGCCAGACCTATGCATATATATTAAAAAATAAAGAAAAATGCATTATATAGCATAACCAATAGCTTACTTCTGATCATCAGGAAAATATAATAAGGCCAAAAGGGACTGATCCGTAAAAGCCTTCTCAGCAGACACAAATGCATCCCGTGAAACAGCAAAGGCAGCAGGTAAGTCTCCTGCTGCTAGAAGTTCAGTCGCTCTTTCTACACCTTCTGTAGCCTTCCAGACACTAGCTCCAACATCATTCTGGATCACAATATTGCCAATTTCACCCAATAGTTGAGACAATGACTGAAAAAAGTTATAAAATAAGAACTAATAGGAGATGAAATGAAGCAAGGGATATCCAAAAACTAATTTTTTACCAAATAACTAAAATAAAAGTGAAGAAGAAACGGTTGATAATGTTCAACAGAATGACAAAATGAAATGGATAACATTTCCGGAGAATGTGGTTTCTTAATAAGAAATATCCATTTATTTTTTACTCAATTGTTTTGAAACTGAAAAATATCAATACATCAGTCAATATATTGATATTTATCAGTTTCAAAACTATTGCTCTGATTGATAGGTACCTCGAAAAAAATACTGATGTCAGAAGAATTTTTATGCAACAAAATTTTCAGAATTGACTCAAAACTATAAAAATGAATACGATCACTGAATAATGAAAGTTGTTAGTTATTACACAATGATAGAATATATACATACCCATCTTCAATAACTGATAAACATAAACAAGCAAAGCCATTTTTTTCAACCCCTAAATGAAAATATAACAATCAAAAAATGTAATTTGCCACAATGTAACATTTTGAACTTTTGCAGTTATAATCTAATGAATTCATGTCTCATAAGATGAAGACTGTCTGGAAAGGATCCAGCCATGTAATATTTTTGCACATCACCTTAGGACCTCACACTTGCACCAGCATCTCTTCCACTTTTCAAAACAATTGCCAAAGGCCTTTTTTGGAATAGTCATCAGCTGCCTACTTGTTTTATCCTTGGTCCAACATTAAGAATTTTGCGCTGCAGTTGCAGGTGACTTGTTCCACACTGCAAACAATAACTCAATGCAGTGAGGCAACTGATTACCATTCCAATAAGGGACTTGGCCAATTGTTTCGAAAAATGGAAGAGATACTGGGATGAGTGTGTGAGGTTCCAAGGGGATTACTTCAAATGGGACTAAAGCCTCTTTGTTCTAAGTAGACTATTTTTCCCAAAAGATTGCATGGCTTGATATTTTCCGGTCAAACCTCTATATTTTTCAATGTAAATGCCAATGCAATTATATACGATTCATATTTTTAGTACAGCATTTAACAGACAAATATAAAAGAATTGTTATTAATAATCAGCTACAATTATTGCATTATTGAACATTAATAAATCTGCCATATCTTTTTATCATTACTTTTTCATTCATTTTAATATGGATAAGTGGTTAAAACAATAAACACATAATCCAACATATATGATTGAGAGATTTAATATATTATAAAAAAAGAACATATAGAGGGCCAGAAGACATCACTAAAAAAATTATACATTGAATGTGAGCATACTTTGTTTTTATTTCATTGGGTCTTGAAATAATTATGCATGTGAATTCGACATGAACAATTCAGTTTCAACATGTCAATTCTAATTCTTCTGTAATAAATATAATTATGGTTGCTGGAATGATTAATTTGTAACTTTTGTAAAAACCAGTGACCTATTATCATTTCTGCAGTTCACAAAAATTTGTCCATAATTTCATTGTACTTTTTATGATATTTTCAAAAAATATTTCTAAGTCATTGCGATGTTGGTACATTTGGTGAGCTTTTGCAATTAAAGTTTCCTGGGTAATGCCAAAACAAGATATTCAGGAAAGACAAGTAGGTGCATATTTGTTAACCAAAGAAAACTATCACGGTTTATTAAATGAAAATAAATATCCTCAAAATTGCCTAAGATGAAATATGTATTGCTTAATTGTATCAATTTCATAATGAAGATTTGGCTACATAATTTTTTCCACTAAATTTATAATGAACTTACATTCAATGGCATTATAATTCCACAATGGCGATATTCCTTCCAAAGTAATTTAATTAGTACATACTAGCATTAAAATTGCTGTAGTGCACTCAAACTAGGATTTATTGAAACAATGTGTACCATTCTTGAACACATACTGCTTATTGATTCTATTAAAGAAACAGTCATTTAGGAACAGTCATATCAAAGGTAATTTTTCCAGGATGCATTACCAAAATCAAATTATTATTATAAAAATTTTTTCCAATCTTTCACATTTTGAAATTAATTTTTCTATTTTTTTTTTTAAAGAATTTTCATCAACTGTCCTATAGTAACAACTACTTGATGGCATTTAACATAATTTTTGAAAGGTTTCTTCAGGTTGATTTACCTTTTTCCATAAGTGATCACATTCAGGACATTTTATCATCACCACAACTCTAACATAATCTAAAACTACTATACAGGCAATATTCTGTTCGCATTACATGTACGTAAAATAGTCAAAAGTGAGTCATCAGTTTTACGTAATAATGCTAAATAGAGAACACTTACCTGTAAAGTTAGCTTAGCTGATGTTATTTGCTCAATTGTTCTCACCCTCAATAAAAGATCCATCTCCCATTCTCTAGGAGATGGACCATTTAAAGGCAATAATTCACTCTTTGACAAGGGCTCCTGCATTAAGAAATGGAAAAGAAAGTAGATAATTAATTAATAATTCTCAATAACAATTTCTATTACGATAATGTTAATTTCTTAGTCAGTTTGACTTTTATTCAAATAAATGTTTCCTTACTTTCACCAAAACATTGGACAAAAATCGCTCTCATCAAAGATTCATTTTTTAGATTTTGAGATATGGGTATAGAGAAGAACACTGATGATGATGTTTTAAATACAGTGGCATAAGATATGAAGCGCTACAAGAAATCAAAACAAATTGTGTGTGGAGGAGATGCAGTAGGATATTGAAGGGTATGATAGGAGTTTACGAGGTAGAATGTTTGGTAAGTGAAAAGGAGGAGGAAAATAGGCAGTTTGGATTATGTGAAGTCAGGTAGAAAGTATTAAGAACTGAAGAAGATACTTTTAATATACCCATGCTCAATGGTATACACGATGCACATGCATATCTCAGTAGGGCATATTCAGAAGAAGTTATTAGATTCCAGCCCTTCACCTTACCAACGCAGTAGATAATTTTTGTACAAAAGGATCCATTTTTTTTAATTCAGCCAAGGAAAAGGAATCTGTGAGTGTTCACTTATGGAAATCTCAGCTATATGCCTTAATTGATATGGGAAGGATGCGACCAGGACGTGATGTGGTACAAAACTAAACAAATTTTGTAACACAGGGGGATTACCTTTTCTGTTTAAGTTTTGGACCAGAAAGCTATGAACTTAACTTTGGTTTTGAACTGACTCAAAACAAAAGTAACTAGTATAGTTGCAGATTGTAATATAACACTAATATGAGGGTAAGGTGAAAAGTTCTCAGCCTGACAATGAAAGACTGCTATTTTCAGTTAAAAATTATTTCTACATAATCTCTCTTGACTTCAACACCGTTGGTCCAGCATTTCTCGAACGTCGGTATTCATTCCAGAAAGTAAGAGTCTGGAAGGCTGCAAAAATATCCTTCAATGGCCCTCTCAACTTCATTGGATGCGAAGTGCTTCCCAGAAACAAATTTCTTCAAGGTAGGGAATAGATGGAAGACTGAGGGTGCTAAATCAGGAAAATAGGGGGGGTGGCTGAGCAAATCGTACCACAAAACCTGTATTTTTCCCATCCCCAATGCCCCTTTGTGATCAGGTGACAGCATGTTATCCTGGTGAAAGATGACTTTTTTCTTCTTCAAGCCAGGCCTCTTTCTCGCAAATTTTGGCATCCAGCTGGTCAAGAAGGTTGGAGTACTATTTTCCTGTAATTGTTCTGCCTTTTTCAAGGTAATCAACAGGATTCCTTTTGCATCCCAAAACACACAGGCCATGACATTTCCGGCAGATGCGATCGAATTCGCTTTCTTTGGTGTTGAATCACTGGCTTCCACCCACTGCTTTGATTGGTTTCACATCAATGCAACAATTTTAGAGTGTAAAAAACATTCACCTTGACCGGCTGGAATTTGTCAAAGATAAAAACAGCCGAAGTGTTTAAAGTTGGCTTTAACCCCGTGAAGTGTGGTGCGTCACACATGACTACGAATGCCTGTGACATTGTATGTGCGGTATTTCGTCACAACATCTTGTTCCTTTGAAGCTCCCAAAATTTCAGAGTTTAAGAGGGCGCCTCATTGGCTTAAATGGCTGAAGTACTCGGATGGAAATCGAGGGATACGGGTTCGTATCCCAGACGAGGCAAATGACTTGTGTAAATTACGTTTCCTCGGTAGCAGGACATGTCTGTGTTTACTGAGAGTCTGATTTCACTGTAGACCGAGGCATCGACCGCCTGGATTTGGTGAGCGGCACTGCTGGACTTTCTTTGAAATCAAAGTTCCGATCGTGTTTTGTTTCAAGTGGTGGTTGACCACCAAGTTCTTCCAGAAGCGTGGAGTTTGACTCTCAATTTTCTTCCAAAGGGGGAGCATATATGAGTATTTTTTCCCCTTTGCAGTGCTCGTTCTTTTGATGCGCTTTCCTTCTTATGCAAGTATGGTGAGTTGGATTTTTTTAATGGCTGTGCGCTGCCTAAACATGCTTGCCTTGCAATTTGACAAGAAGGCAAAGCCCCCTACAATGACTACGATTTTAGACAATACTCCGCCGGAAACTACCGTTTCCATCTTTAATTGACCAGAAGACGACAATAACTATTGATGAGACTTCTGGCAACCCGTGTAATGTCAGGGTTCTTTGTCTCCCTGTGGAGACCCCATTGGAAGATTTCACAAGCGAGCTCCAACATTTTGGTTAAATCCATCGCTCGTGGGAGAACAGGAGGAAGGGAGAAAAGATGGTGTGGCAGCTTACTGGCACCAAGGTGCTGCAGATGACGGTCAAGAGAAATATCCCCTAGTACCTCCACATTGGCGGCAACCGGGCCATCATCATCTATGAGGGTCAGCGCCGCACTTGCGCCCGCTGCAACCAAGAAGGTCACCTAAACCCTAGCCACAATCAGGACTCAGGTAAGTGATATCCAGTACCCCGGACCCACCTGATACTGGACACACTTCCTCATTCATTGAAGAGTTTTTTTTGCAGAATGACTATATATGGCTATCATCGATAATTTCAATCCTACCATTGATAATTTCAAACAATGCATAATTTTCCATTGCAAGTTAAAATCTTCCTCTGAATATCTGTGGACCTTGCCTTCCTTTCTATGTTTTCACAGTGTTAATGGTCAAATATACGTGTATGCATCTGTATGTGCATGTGTATATGGGTGTGGTATATATACTATGTATGTATGTATGTATGCATGTATTAAACAGGATACATTTATTATACAGGCACAGGTATTATCATCATAAAACATACATGTACTACATTAAAAAATTACACATTTTAGGGTTTACCACATATCATTATTCCAATTCAATGACTTTTTAATGTCTGTAAAATAAACAAACATAAAAAATCAACTATCAACCTGAGGGTTGGTTTGAAAGGTGAGGGTAGAGCTAGTGCTAAGCAAAGGCTTGTGAAATTCAAACATCAGGTTAAGGGGCCAGTTCCTTTCCTTGTGCCACCTGTGGTTTTCCAGGAAGACCTGATACCAAAAAAATCACACAGCTTGGGTGAAGCTGAGGGTGCCCATCCAGGCATCCCTGGGAATCGAATACGGACCCATTGATCAGCAGCCCAGTGCCTACCCATTGGACTACCACAACCCAAAACATACATAGTTTTGCATAAACACAGTCATAGTGTTGTACAGTATATTTTAACAAACTGCAAAACCTAATTTAGAAAATTTTTGTCTCTGAGTTGGCAGAAGATAGCAATAAATTGTTTGCCCTTTAACGGTGATACCATATGGGGACTAGATTATGGAATCCACTATGTTTTCATGATATTCATTAACTAAACCTTCTAGATTTTATCTTTTTATATGCTTCAACAAAACTAAAATATCAATTGAAATTACATATAGAATCACTCATATGATTAATTTCTCTTACCAAATCTGGAATTCCTACTAAAAGTCGAAGCTGAGCAATAAATATCCCCATAACTCGTACTGAATCAATAGAAACAGCAACAGTATTTTTAAGCAAAGGCATGCTTATATTTGCTTCTGATCCAGATTTTATGGGCTCTTCTTCAAGTATACCTTTCTCTCTCTCACTACAAAACGGAGATGGATCCACAATCTAAAAAAGATTATTAATACTATTATGAGAAACAATCATGCATTAAAACATTTTCTATTTATGTATTTATTATATACTGTATTGTATATATGTATTTAGTTTGTTTAGTTATATATGTATTTAGTTTGTTTAGTTATACATGTATTTAGCATATATATACTGTAATAAAATGCCATAGCTGCTATAAAATGTTTCTTTTATATTTGTGCTTTTAGAATGATTGGTTTTCACTATTGTTGGCATAATACCAATCCCTCTAAATACTTGTTACTTGTTTACCATGAACTGCTGGAGGCAAAAATAATTTCATCATAACTGCATAAATAATTAGACACTTCAAATGAAGTGACTTTTTAAAAGAACCCCTAAAGGAAAACAGTCAATTTCAACATTTAAATAGAAAAATAAGTAAAATTCTCAAGCACTAAAGAGAGTAATAACCTTTCCTATTCACAGGTACATGTATGAAAACACTACCCAGATCAAAGCTTTAATTAAAACAATATATCTATTCTCCACTACCAGCAAAGCAAAATTGGCTGCTTCTGGAGGGAAGCAATAGCAAAATAACTATGAATAGCAACTATTTTTGCTTTTAATAGAAATGTGAACACTTCATTTGTATTTCCCCTATTGAATTTTAAATTATGACATTTTCTATAAGCCTAAATAAAAGCTCAACTTCATGAAGGAAAAACAGAATCAAATCATTTCCCAATCTAAATACCATAAAATAAAATACTAATGCCAAGCGTGCCACATATTTAGCACTGCTTATAATTATTAATCAATACAATCTGTATTTACTCTAAAAAAATATGAATTTTGAGCTAAATTTAAATTCTATTTCACGAAATCTGTCGCTGCAAATACATAGTGACAACCGCAAAAATAATTTCATTAACTCACTCTTTCCCAAAATAATCCAGCTATATGTAAGCATATGTATATTGAAGATGTGATTTGTAACATCATCTTCACAATAATATACAATCACCCATATAGCAGGGCATAATGACATTTGCATCATATGCAAAACAATAGAAATAGGCATCATTTCTGCTCCTGGTCAACAAGTAAAAGAAATTTCCTGTGGGTTTTAGGTGCCAGATTTTAGTTTTCAGACTATTAGGAGATGTAACTGTATTGAGGTGATAAAGGCTCAGAATTCAATAATTTAAACCTTAATATTGAATCATGGAAAAGTAACACAATGACTGACTCTGTGTGCATATGAAATAACTAGGATATGGTTAGGGCACCAAAAACTCAACACAGGCTGTGAGAACAAAGCAGGAAAAACATAAAAAGCAGCTGAATGGAAAATAGTCCAGGTAAATTATAAAAATTCCCAAAACCACCCAGCAAAGCTTATTGTGAGTTCAGGTGACACTAAATCAAAAGCAAAAATTAATTTATGGTGAAGGAAAATTATTTGAAACATTTGAGAAAGCCCTGGCTGCCTGATGACATTGCACTCTAAAATAATCATTGAAAAAGGTAGATTATGTAAATTATCAAATACCCCTGATGTGCGATCAGATTTTCTTAATAAATAGAGAGTACAGTCTCCTTAACAGCCAAAAAAAGTTTGTACAATGACCATTAGCCATTCATAGAAATAATAAAATTAAAGAAGCATGGAATATATACATATCTACTTATACACAATACCCTGCAAGCTTCCTAAAGGGCATGTGGCAGGGGTGTTAGGTCATCACCAATAAAAGAGAATAAAACCACATGCAAAACCAACAAATCAATTCATGCCAGTCTATAGGCACAAAGGCGAATGTGATATTCATGTGAAACATTTTTTTACTTACACACATGCTAATACATATACTATCAACTAACATATCCATGGACCTATGCATATACCTAATGTCAACGTAATATTTAATTTTGCCCAGACTTATAAATGGAATGTCTTTAATATTTCTATGGTGACTTTGGTTTCAAACAATTATGATTCCTGATTGTCCAGGGAAAGAATGAGTATTTGTACCTATCTGTATTGGAATCCATCTCAATTATTTGATTGCTGTGGCCTGATCTAACTAAATAAAGTGGGACCATAATGATTCCTTTAGTGTCATTGTTAAACTTGTTTGTTCTGAACCTTTCTAAAAGTCTTGTTTTCTGCACATCTCACGTGACTCCCAGCCTAATTCCCCTAAAAGGCCTGTCACACTCATCTTCTTTTTTCATGTATTTTGACTAATCTGGAGGATTTTCTCTAAACTTTATCTAATTCCTTTTGCCAAACATAATCCCAGGGATCCCAAATACTTGTGGCATATTCCAAATGAGGCCTAACTAGAACAAATTAACACCTCTCTTTACCCTATCACTCGTTTCGTGAAGCTGAGTTTCTTTAAAGCAGATCCGTTTATTGTCCTAAAATGTGCTCCCCATGAAAGGCATGGTGTTAGAATATTTTACTATAAAATATTTTACTTGATCTGCCATATCAACAGTATTTCATAATTTATGTTCGGCTCGCCACTTCCTTTGTTGTAAAATTTCAGAACTGCAACTTTGCCCATGTTAAGTATTAATCCCCATTCCTTGTGGGTGTGGAAGCCCAGCGGTCTTGATATTTTGCTAAAAAACTCACAAGTTCTAAGAGGTGAATGTGCCAGCTCATTGCCCAGGTGAAAAAACAACCACTCATCACTCTTCCCAAGTTTGGGCCATTTTCACCTGATTCTCTCTCTTAGGTATTTCATAACCCCCCCGTTAGTATTTCATGTTGACTGTCTGGCCTTTACATAGGTATTCATGAGGCACAACCCCCTTTCCATTGAGAAGAACAGGCACCTTGGCATTCGAGTGAACTCGTCAAGCTTTTTTTGGGGGGCCCCCTATAAAAAAAGCTTAAAGACAAGGTGACTCGAACTGGGGAATGTTTCACCAATCCATTGTGAAAATTGCACCTTTGTTTCAATGTCATATTTATAAACCCATGAAATCATTTGTTATGATACTGGACTAGAAAGTTTTATCCTCTTCAGCCCAATCAAACAGTTCCTGACAACCCTGAACTAGATGTTGTTTCTAGCCAGCTGTCATCAGACAAGGCACAAATTTGTGGCGACTCAATGCACCCTGAAGTTTCCAGTCAGGATTTCATACCCTGAACCAATCGAGATGCCACACTCTTCTGCAAGTCCTTGACAGTCAAAAGTCGATTTGCACAAACAAGATCGTTCACTTTCTTGATGTGGGGATCAGTTGATGTTGATGGTCTTCCAGAACACTGTCATCTTCCACTGATTGCCATCCCTTTTTGAACAGGTAAACCACTCATAACATACGGTATGCTTCATGGCATCCTCAACATAAGCCTTGGTAATCAACTCAAAATTTTCTGTGTAAAATTTTTAGAGTTTCATGCAGAATTGCACAGACCCCATTTTTTGTCGCATTCCATGTACACCCCTTCAAATAAAGGGCCATAACTAATCAAAAGACAAAATATCAACAATATAATTGAAAGCAGTTAAGTGAGAATTTTCCACAGACACAATTCCTCCTAGCAGATTAAAAAATAACCTACTAGAGGTGCACTATTCAAAAGTACAGGAACTTTTTGAACAGACCTTGTAAAGAGAACTGTGTTAAAATGGTATTATTTGAGTAAAAATTATTTAAAACTTACACTTCACAACAATATTGCCTCGACATAAAAGCAGAATAATTTTCTTAAATATTCTACACACAGCATATATCCATACATTTAAATATGAATTCAATGTCTACACTAAACCTTCTATCAACTTGTGCATTATATATTTCTCATAAAAAGAGATTTATTAAAATAAACGTTCCATCAATAAACTCACCTGAATTCCACCCCACTGAGGAGAAATGAAGGCATTATTTGGTATAGGTGCAGCAGTTCTCTTGGAATATATGAACAATGGGGATTCTTCACAAGGTGGAACATACAACACCAGATTCAGGGTAGGATTTCGTGCAACCTGAGAAGCTAGAATGAAAGGATATTAAAAAATCATTATAAATAATAATCATCAATTGTCAGATATGACTCATTATTCACTCAGACTCATCAGATAAGTGGTTAAAATTAAAGAAGGAAGGTATTTAGACTCCAATATCAGGGGTCAATATTAACAAACTTGGGAACAGATTACAATTTTTCCTTCATAGTCAATGGCCAACAACATACGACAATGATCACAATTTCATTTAGAGGTTTTAAAATTTCTTTTCTTTGGTAGTTTTAATATAGTTCATAGAAAAAAAATCAAGGTATCCACCAAAGCCTAATTTGTTGGCTCTATAACTCATGTTAAACTATGAGTCACCTCTTCTCTGTTTCCTTGATCTTAGGAAAGCTTTGAGGCTGCAAGGTAGCACTATACTTCAGTTCCAATCCCTCATTATTTATGTAAAATTGATCCAAAATGATAAAATCAATCATCCCTTTCAAATACACATCTGGTATACTAAACAATTCATGTAGCTTCATGGGTCATCACAATATTTTCACCTTCCCACTTACTTTTGCTTTGTCCCTTTTTTCTATGCTGGCCCTGGAGCCATGGTGTCATAAAATAATACAAAATTAAACAGTTGAACAAAAACTCCCCAATTCAAGACTAATACCAAAAATTTTCAAATAAGTGATAAAATCTAGAAGTTTTCCTCATTTTTAAGGTGCATAGCCACTCAGAAGTTTGGTGGAATTAAGCCTAAGGAACCTTAAATAACTTAGGAAATGACCAAAAATTGGTTTGTCTCGACCCATTTGACAGATCTTAAATTAAGTCATCTATAATAATTCATAAATTGCAAGAAGGAACCCAAAGTCCACCATTAGTCATGGTTCCAAAGTAAATCATAGATTGTGGTATTGATAAAAAAAGAAACACCTAAACCTAAAAATTATGCTTACCTATTTTCTTCTCCAAAGGAGTTATTATGTGAGGTAAAAAATCCTCAGAAATGAAATAATGCTTCCCAAAACCAATAGGCCCTCCTGAATCTACTGCCTTGGGCCGTACTCCAAGGTTTACAAAGTAAAGAACCTGAGACTTGACATTCACTTCAGCCAAACGGGAAAGATGATTCAGGAATGAACTCAAGTAGTCTCCATATGAAAAAAAATAAAACAAGAAACAAGGTCAGGCCTGTGAACCAACTCAGCAAAATTTAAATATCTTAATGTACTCATTAGCAATACAGTTAAGGGTCTTTAATCCAGTGCTGTGAGGCCCTAAGAAAACAAAATTAGGGATTTTCTCTGGACCATTGGAGTTATAGAATAACTACTTTAAATATATACAATTAAATATATATAAATATATATAAATATATATATATAAATGTATAAATGTTTTATATATACATATATATATATATATATATAAATATGCTGGGTCGCGGTGCTCTAGTGGGTAGAGCGTTGGACTACTGACCGGTCCCAGGTTCGATTCCCGGGCAAGGCACTCTGGGAACCTGCAGCTCCACCCAAGCTAGTTGATTTTTTGGGTACCAGATCTTCCTGGGAAACCATAACCGGCACAGGGAAAGAAACTGGCCCCCCTACCCCGATGTGCAAATATTCACATGCCATCGGGCTTAGTACATGGGTGAGCTCTACCATCACCTACTGAGCCAACCTTCGGGTTGATTACTGTGTTTATGGTTTTTTATATATATATATATATATATATGAATAAAAAGTAGTTATTCTATAACTCCATATGATATATAATTATATATACACAAACACGTGTGTGTATGTATATATACATATATATCTTTGGAAATAATATAAAATAAATGTTTATATTCACTGTGAAGATAGAATTTTACTCGTAGAGATTAAAGCAGAGCCGACGAACTTTGTCATTGTTCAGGTATACATGCCACCGAGCAACCACAAGGAGGAAGAAGTTGATAGGATGTACGATGAGTTAGAGGATATAATCGCGTGTGTTCCTGCAGGGAAACATTTGATAGTGATGGGAGATTGGAATGCGACGGTAGGCGAAGGAAGAGAGGGTGGTGAGGTGGGGGACTATGGGTTAGGCACGAGGAATGAACGCGGGGAGAAAGCGATCGAATTCTGCAAGAGACAGGGGTTAGTCATCACTAACACATGGTTTAGACACCACAAAAGGCGTAGGTATACATTGAAAATGCCAGGTGACTCAGAAAGGTATCAGTTAGATTATATTATGGTTAGGCACAGGTTTAGGAACAGTGTGATAAATTCGCACAGTTTCCCAGGAGCGGATGCGGACTCTGACCACAATTTAGTTGTTATGAAATGTAATGTTCGTTTCAAGAAGATAAGGCAAGGGCGGCGGGTTAAAAAATGGAATTTAGAAGCAGTAAATGAATTAACGAGGAAGGAGTATCAGGAGGCTGTAGAGAAAATGATGGATGACGGTAAAGAACTGAGTGCTATCGAAGAAAAATGGGAATGTATCAAGAAAGGGATATTGGAAGCCGCTAAAGACACTATAGGAACCGTTAACGGGAAAAGGATAAGGAAACCATGGGTAACGGATGAGATGATTGCGAAGATGGATGAGAGAAGAAGATGGAAAAATGTAAACACAGAGTTAGGCAAAATGAAGTACAAAGAGTTAAACAATAAATTGAGAAGGGCCACAAATAAAGCAAAAGAAGAATGGTGGACAACGCAATGCGCGGATATGGAAAGTTTACAGAAGAAGGGTGAAATTGGTGAATTAGTTGAACCAGGAAAAATCCAAGAGAGATGGAAGGAATATATAGAAACACTGTATGGTAAAGAACCTAGGCCGACTAAGTTAGACATAGAAAAGGAACATGACGTAGAAAAAGATAGCTTAGGTCCAGGCATACTCAACGATGAAATAGAAAGGGCATTAAAGGAGATGAAAGCAAATAAGGATGTGGGGATGGACAACATACCTGTAGAACTGTTGAAATGTTTAGGAAAATGCGGGAAGAAGGCTCTATATGGACTGATTCGTAGTATCTATGAAGAAGGAATCTGGCCGGAAGATTTTGTGAGATCAGTGTTAGTTCCTATTCCAAATAAGGCAAAGGCTATATCATGTGAGGATTACAGAACAATAAGTTTGATATCCCACACAGCTAAAGTTATTCTCAGGATCATCAACAAAAGGATAGAGAGTAAGGCAAATGATTACTTAGGGGATGATCAGTTTGGGTTTAGGAAGGGAAGAGGTACGCGTGATGCCATTGCAGTAATGAGATCACTAATTGAGCGGAATATAGAATAAAACCAGGATGTTTTTGCCTGTTCTGTAGATTTCGAAAAAGCGTTTGATAGAGTGAATTGGGAAAAATTAATGCGTGTATTGCAGAAAATAGGGATGGATTAGAGGGACAGGAGACTGATCCGCAACCTGTACATGTCTCAGACTGCTCAGGTGCGAGTGGGGAACGGAGAGTCCAGATGGGCAGTGTTAGGAAGAGGGGTAAGGCAGGGTTGCCCATTGTCACCCGTGCTGTTCAACGTATATGTGGAGGAAATGATTAAAGAGACATGGGAAGAACTGGAGGTAGGAATGAAAGTCGGAGGGGAATTCGTAAAATCGGTTATGTTCGCTGATGACCAAGCATTAGTTGCTCAGTCAGCCAAGGGTTTGCAAGCATTGCTGAATGAATTGGAGGTTCAGTGCGATAAATATGGGATGAGAACCATTATTAATAAAACAAAGGTTATGCGATTTTCCAGAAAGAAAAAGGCTAAGCTATATATAAAAATAGGCGGGAAAAAAATAGAGCAGGTAGAGCAGTTTACATATCTTGGAAGTGTTTTAGACCAATTCGGTCAAAGTGGTAGGGACGTAAGGAGAAGAATTGCGCTAGGCAAGGAGGCTTTCTCAAGGAGGAGCGAGTTGATGGCGGGGACGTTGAGTTGGGAGGTTAAGACAAGACTCGTAAAAACTCTAATATGGAGCGTACGGCGTGGAAACGTGGTCACTGAAGCAGGAGGATAGACGTAGATTGGAGGCTTTTGAAATGTGGGTGTGGAGACGAATGGAGAAGGTGAAATTGACCGAAAGGAAAACAAACAAGGAAGTACTAGAGATGGTAGGTGAAGAGAGGGGTTTGTTGAGAGAAATCGTATGGAGGCAGGAAAAATGGATGAAAGGCGTATTGAGCGGTAGTGGAATGTTGAAGAAGGTAATAGAGGGGAGAATGTTGGGCAAGCGAGGTAAGGGCAGGAACAGGATAGGGATGTTGGACGGGATGAAGGGAGGAAAGAAGTACACCGAGATGAAGAGGGACCTGATATAGATTAGTTTGCTAGGTGGGGAATCACAAAATGTTTATTTGATAGTTGTGTCCATCCAAAAACCTACCTTAAATGGTAGATTACCTAATAATAATTCACTGTGAATTTCATGGTGTTCCAATTTAACTAGAAAAGCTCCACTTACCAAGTACCATATAATTAGTGATAATTTTTGTTCCATAAAAAGACAAACTATGCAAAATATGTTGTTCTATAATTCATTGATTCTTATGATTATTTTCAACAAATCAATGAATTTTTTTTCATATTTTTACTTCACACAAACTTGAAAATCATATAAAAGCTTTATCTCACACATGAATTTTATATATTTCCAATTATTCGCCCAAGTGAGCAAAAAATTAATTTTTGAAAAAATAAAAAAATAGGAAAAAGTGGCTGGTAATAACAGCCATGCAACATCTTTAGTGTTTTACTCCTGCCAATCAACTCGGCACTTCTGTGGTTAAAAATAAAGTATGTTAATTCACTTTCCATTGGATGGTAACAGTATTCCATACTCTACCTTTTTAAGAAAAAATTCCAAGGAAAAATAATTTTGAGGGAATGGATTTTGGAATTTATTACACTTCTTTTGATTCAAATTAAAATTAATTAAAAAATAATAGATATTTTGGCAGGAAATAGTATCCTAACATCTCAATGACCTCCTAAATTTTATATTAAGTTACACATCAAATTGAGGTACAAAGTGAAGTAAACATACCATTAACTGCTTTGTGAATATCCCAGACCACATGAATACTTTCTGGTTTAGGAATTACTAATGACAAAAGGAGATCATATGCAGGAGAGGGAGCAACACGCCTTCGTCCCCAAGCATCTCTACCAACTTTTGTTGGTGCCTCCATTGCGTCCACAGTCAACTTGATTGAATTTTCCTGCAAAACCCAATCCTGCAGCACTGAAACAAGCTTGATAACAGCTGAAAAGAAAGCAAATGCTTAAGAATTCCATTCAATCACAGATTATTAATTGAAATGGAAGAAAAATCACAATTCTATAAACAATATATAGTAAAAAGGCACAATGGTTATTCTTTTTCAATATATATAACTAAAGTCCATAATTCAAGAAAATAAGGAGCCCATCAGATTGTGAGCTACTCTCTACAGACTTGATTAGACACACTATCGGATTGGTGCAAGGAATGGGGATTAGTACTTAACATAGGCAAATATGCAGTTCTGAAATTTTGCAACAAAGGATGTGATGAGCAAGACAAATTATGAAATAGACGGTTCAGTGCTAACTATGGCAGGTCAAGTTAAATATTTGGAGGTAGTTCTAACAACACGCAATTCATGGGGAGCACATTTCAAGACAATATGTGACCTGCTTCAACATAACCCAGCTTCATCTAATGGGTGTTGGGAAAATGAAATGAGAAAGTTAAAAAGAGGTGTTATTTCACTCTACTTAGGCCACATTTGGAATATACTGTGCAAGTATTTGGTATTCTTTGGAGAAAGTGTTGCTTAAAGTCCAGAAGAAATCTGCCAGATTTTCCAAAAATTGTTATGAAAATAAGATGAGTGTGCAGGTCTGAGAGGAATGAAGCTGGGAGTCACTTGAGATGTGAAGAGAACAAGCAAGACTTAAGGCTTTTAGCAAGATTCAGCGCAAATGAGTTTAACAATGATACAAAATAAATTATTATGGTCCACACTATTTAGGTAGTTTAGACCACAAATATAAGTAGGATACACTCCAGTATTTGTACTTTCCCCGAGCAATCAGGAATCATAATAGTAAGAAATCAAAGTCATCATAGAAATAGTAGACATTCCATTTACAATTGAAGACAAGATTTAACACTGTACAGACATAAGGTATTGTGCATGTATGTAAGTTGAAAATGTTTTTGCATGAATATCGCATTCATCTCTATGGGTGTAGTTTTGCATGAATATCACATTCACCCCTAAGGGTGTAGATTTGCATGAATTTGTTGGCTTAGCATATGGTTTTACTGTTTTATGGGTGGTGACCTAACACACACCTAGCCACTTGGCCTTGCAGCAGCTTGCAGGGTATTATATAGATGTTGATGAAGGCAATCCCTGAAGCAGGAGAGTTTAGATGGTATCATTTGTTTCCTATTTTAACATTTCAGTTCATTATATCTCTCAAATAAAAGAAATTAAATTGGATTATTTCAGTCTGTTAAGCCAGCTAGTCATTCAACTATAATTTAGTAAGTAGATAAAATAATGTCCTGACCATTGACAACCATGACATATCAACAAATTGAGATGCCTTCTTGCTATCAACTAGTGATTGTTGAATAAGTTGGAACCACACTCTAAATTGATATAATCAAAATAGGAAGACATTAGCTAAAGTACTCAATTTTGCACACATAATTTATCAAAATCAAAAGATTACCTTTTGTAATTTTTAAAGCGTTGATTACAAAAGAATTCTACTATCACACTCATCAGCAGCACATTTTTTAGAACTAAAATGTAAAACAGTTTTGTAATGTAAGCTCCTCTTTCCATTCAGCCAAGAATTGCTATGGATGCCAATAATGACTATTATGACTTAGTGACAAGATTAAGTTCACGATTTGTGCATTACCACAAATGCTTCCTTTCAAAATCACTGAGCAACTCCGATGACCACTTTCACACATTCTATCTCCCAACATTTGACCAAAATGCGTTTGATACCAAACCCTGATTGTTATGAACAAAAAGGAGAGCAAAACGGATTCTGGCTAGCTGATGATTGTTAATTATCAGCAAGCATCCGGCACAGCAACACCACAAACCTCACCTCATTAAATGTCAACATTAAATACAGCCATTTACTACTTGTGAATAAAATTTCAACAATTACACTTTTGATGGTAAAATTGGTTCAAAAAATGTATTATTCTAACTTGGTATTCACAAACTGTCATTTAGTAAGTATGCTATAACAATTATTTAAGAGTATGAAATGTTCTGAAAAGTAATACTAATGTATATGTCATCAATAGGAGGAGGAAACTTACAAGATAATGCAGCATATAACCTTACCAACAAGAATATTTTCAACTATGTATTCAGTTTACTCACTCTCTATAACTACAATTTTATTCTACGTACACTAATGAAAAAGAGTAGCATAGAAAAAATTATTAATAATTAACTCACACACATCACCAGCAAAGTATAATGTACGATGATTTCCAAGAACAACTGAAGATTCAGTATATCTTGCAAGTCCTGGAACCTCCAAAAGCAGAAGACTGCCAGGTTTTGATGGGTGTGGGATATCAGCATTTTCTTCAAGGTCCCATAGTTTGTGACTAGCCCCAAGGGCTGCCATTTCAGGGGGATAAGCTGATCGACCATGAAATCTTGGCAGAAATATTTCTAATTAAAGAATAATTACAGGAATTAATTAAAGTAATTCATCCTCAAAGCTTGGTGTTTAATAGCTTTAAAAAATGTACAACTTTTGTCTGAATTTTAACAACAAAATATTTGCTTGATGCAATTTTACTATAACATATCTTACTCTCCATCTACTTTCTTGCCTTTAATCCACCCTTAAGATTATTCAATTTATTTATTGACTAAATTTATGGGCCTACACCGTAGTGGATATCATGACTGTTCTCTTCATATGAGCAAAATTATCAATTAAATGTCAACTGATATTTATGTGATACAGATGCTTGCCACAACAATGTCCAATGAATCACTAAAACTAGTATTTGATTGCATGATTCACTCCCTCCTTTCTTTTGGAATAATTTTAAAGGGAAACAATTTTGCCAAAAGACCCTTCTCTTCCAAAAAAACAGTAAAAACTATATAGAAAACATCAATCATTTTGCATGGGAAACTACTATGAATTATAATTTATTTAGGGCAAACAAATTACTCTGAGTAAATGTTCTTCATAAACATATCTCATGTTTTGAATACCCAATGGTGATACAAATACTCAACCCAGTGAAAATTAAGTTTTGTTGTCTTCCATTTTCTAAAGGTTATACTTTATTATTATTAAGTAATCTAAAAGTTAAGGTAGGTTTTTGATGGACAGAACTACCAAATAAATATCTCCAAATTAAACAAAACCCCACATTCTACTTTACATAAAGCCCCTCTTCATCTCTGTGTACTTCCTCCTTTAATTCCATCCAACATTCCTATCCTGTTTTCTGCCCTTTCCTCATTTGCTGAACATTCTCCCCTCTATTACCTTCTTCAACATTCCACTACCGCTCAATACACCTTTCATCCATTTTTCCTGCCTCCATAGGATTTCTCTCAACAAACCCCTCTCCTCACCCACCATCACCAGTACTTCCTCATTTGTTTTCCTTTCGGTCCATTTCACCTTCTCCATTCTTCTCCACACCCACATTTCAAAAGCCTCCAATCTACGTTTATCCTCCTGCTTCAGCAACCATGTTTCCGCGCCGTACATAGCTACACTCCATATCAGAGTTTTTACTCTTAACATTCTTACTCAACACCCCTGTCATCCACTCCCTCCTCCTTGTGAAAACTTTGCATCGTGCAAATCTTACCCTTATTTCCCTACTACTTTGACCATGTTGGACGAAAACACTCCCAAAATACGTTAACTGTTCTATTTGCTTTAGTATTGTCCCACCTATATTAATGTTTAGCTTAGCCATTTTCTTTCTGGAAAATTGCATAACCTTAGTTTTACTTACATTGATTCTCATCCGATATCTATTGTAATGAATTTCCAATTAACTCATCAATGCTGGCAATCCTTTGGCTGACTGGCAAACTTGAGTTTGGTCATCAGTAAACCTGATTTTATGAATTCCCTGCCGACTTTCCTTCCTATCTCTAGTACTTCCGAAGTTTTTTAATCATTTCTTCCATATTTACATTGAACAGCAGCAGTGATAATGGACAACCCTGCATTATACCTCTTTCTAACACTACCCATCCAGACACTCCGTTCCCCACTCGCACCTGAGTAGTCTGAGACATGAGCAGATTGTGGATTAAACTCCCTCCAATCTATTCCATACTCATTAGTTCTTCAAAATTCACACAATCAAAAACCTAGTGAGGGTAAAAAATAAGGAAAACCTTGCACATACTTTTACTACAATACGACCATGGTTTCGATGATGCACATCATCAGGGACAATTCAACAAAATTTTCCAATTAATTAAAATTAGCAATTTTCCACAAAAATAAAATTTATTAATATGACTGGTTTCAATGCAACTGCATCATCTTCTGGTCACCAAAAGATGATGTAGTTGCATTGAAACCGGTCGTATTAATAAATTTTATTTTTGTGGAAAATTGCTAATTTTAATTAATCATGTTATTCCACCATATCACGCCTGAAACATCTCTTTTTTAAAATGTTCCAACTTATATAGTCAGGCGCCAGGTTGGAGAAGTAAGGGAGAGGGGTGGTAGGGTAGGTACAGCAATCATTGGTGGTTGAAGGGAAGGTGAGGGTGATCTATTGGACAAAGACGGTACAAAGGGGGGGTGTTTGCTTGCAACGGTTGACTCTCATTAACAGAAGGATGGTGACTTCACTGCTTTGGTGGGGGAGGGGATGGTGTGGGAAGGTATTCAAGGATTTAAGGAGAGGAGAACACGAGAGGTATAGGATATCATTGACCACCTCAAGATTACCGGACTGAAGGGATTCCCCCACATTTCCAACTCCTTCAGAGCGTTCAGCCTGCGATCTTTCATTTCCTTGTGTAAAATGTCTGCTGTGAAGTTACTGGAATGGTTGTGGTCTAAGAGGTGTTTGGTGAATTGTGATCTCTTGTCTTTCTTCCTGAAGCATCAACGGTGTTCCATAATCCTAATGTCGAAAGTCCTCCCTGTCTATCCAGTGTAGATGGCGTGGCAGTCTGTACAATTCAGTTTATAAACTCCATATTTTTGCATTACATCAATTTTATCTTTTGGTGAACCTATTAAGTGTTTCAAAGTATGTGAATTGTAAAAAGCGGTTTTGATGTTGTTTTTTGAGAGTAGTAGTTGTGTTCTGAGTGAGACATGGCCAAGGAAAGGAATTCTTCGCCATTGGTGCTTGTCCGGTTTGAATGTGTCATATATAGATTTCAGGGCTATCTGTGTTTGTTTTCTATTGTACATGTTGTCGATCAATGTTTCACAGTAACTGTTGTTGACTGCAATCTGTTTTATAATGCAGAGTTCCCCGTGTTTGTTGTGTGTTCACATTGGGATATTGCATACTCTGTATAACATGGAATGAAAGGCTGCACGTTTTTGTGAATGGTGATGCCTGGATGTGGGGTGGATAATTTGGTCAGAGTAACATTTTTTCCAGAATATCGAGAGGTCAAACCTTAGATTAATTATTTTCAATGTCAAGTCTAGGAAATTAAGGCACAGTTTGCTTCCAATCTTGAGGTGGTCAATGATATCCTTTATCATCAATGATATCCTCTGACGAATTACTTCATGAAATTTATGTAATTATGCGTACCAATGGCGGATTTAATGCTATGCTTTTATAATAGTTTATGTGTTTTTGGAAATTAATAATAAATAATTATTTTTAATTAATTTATTTATTATACGTCGCGTCTTGGCTAACGGTGGGTTACTAATAGACCCTGGCACTACACACTATGTACTCATTGGCCCTAACTAACATGACACCTATGACCGCATATTTGAAGTGCAATTTCACATTCTTCAGCTATACACACTTCCTAATTTGCGGCCAATATAACCTATTTTTTCCTGCTTCTTTCTTGTTTCCCCAACATTCTACCCTCTATTACTGTCTACATGACCCCATCTTCCCTTAATATCTTCATCAATTCCTGTAGTATCCAAGTATCTAATCCCCTATCACGCCTTGAACTTCTTTGTTTTCTTCTCCATACATTTTATATTAACATGTTTCTCTACACCCACATCAAAGGTCTCCAAACTAATTTTACCCTCCTGCTTCAACTACTAAGTTTCTAAACCATATGAAATTACGTTCCACATCAAATTTCTGATTAGTCTTTTCTTTAATTCTAAATTCAAGCTGCCCGTCATCAACGCCCGCCTCGTTGTAAATGATTCTTCACCTAACGCAAAAATAATACCTTATACTACTTTATTAATAATTGTCAACTGTTTGTTAAAATGTTAAATTTAAAATCTACTGGTCTGTATTAAACACCACAATCATTTACTTTTTCTGCCAGATGAAAAATTAAAGATCACTGGATTCCACACAAAAAAGTTATCTTCAATATGTTTATCTGTTGCACCCTGAAAACCGCCAAGTACTAAATATTGAAAATATCAGAATACCAAAGGTTGAACTTACTAGAAGACTTGAAAGATTCTTGCAGGTCCTCCGCCAATTTCTGCGCCCTGGCATCGTTCGTGGCTACGATAGTAACCACAAATTTATAAGTTAAACTAACATCGCTCAATTCGCCAATTCTACTGTAGGGCAGGGCAACACGGTGAACTTTTGTGGTTTTCCACCACAACGGAATGCCGACAACAAGTAGAATAAAAGCAAAGCCCAAAGCAGCATACATTCTTGCATCCTCTAAAAATCATAAAAATGTGTGGAATAAATAAAAATAGCAGTAACAATCACAAAATCACAGAATATTTTAACGGACATTACCATCTCTCTGATCATTCTTATCGTCTTTTACATGGCCCATAATTTACGTTATTTATCTGGTTTCTATTTTCAAACGAAAACTTTTAATTTTTGAACATTCTTATCTATTGTAGAGCCTTCATCCTGAAAACCTATCAGTTACAATTCCGCCATCCACTCAACATTTATAAAATTCAAACTAGTTCAACGACTTCGAATAAGTACAAACTTTACTAACAACTACGAAACTCAAATTCACATTCTCAAATTTTTAAATTTACTAAGAATTGCCACATAAGATCAATATCGAAAATTAAGTCCTTTTATAAGTCCTGATAAAAATTAAAAGCAATCATTTATGAGAATATGTGGAGTGTCCTCTATTTCAAACGCTGGAATGAGCGGAATCTGTAAGCGGAAGCACCCGGCTGTTATTTGAACCGGAAAACGGTTGATGAAGTTAATACACTTTATGTTATTACCCAATATTGGATACAGTAGAAGTGCTTATAAGAAGGAAAATAAATTATATGTATATTATTTTATATTCGTTAATACCTGTGGTACAGTCATCTGAGCTTGTCTCTACCATGGAACATTTACTTGAGTTTTATCTGTACCCGCTGAATATGAAAGCACTAAAATCGTTGGCAAAATATATTTAATCTTGGCATGCACTATTTGAACATTTTATGGCTTATGAATTACTTTCACCCATGAAAGAACTTATAATGTCTACATTAAGAACTTTTCAGGGCTAAAAAATGATTAAAAAGTCCTTGTAAATCGCATAAGTAGATCCTTTAATCTCCAACACTAAGAAGAGTACACAACAGCCATGTTGCATACCGCTTTCCTTCCAATATCCCAACCCGTGCATTTGTATGGAATCACGTCCACGCATATCCTATCTTGGTATTTGTTCGTTTCGATATCCTATAACCCATTCTTGATTGGTTAGAGGAATCTTAAATGCACTTCTGTCATTTGAGTATTTTTCTAGTTTAGCCATGTATCAGGAGGCTCTATCTCCATTTGTTCCCAATGTTTAAGATAAAATAGACTCTCACGGACTACTCAAATATATAATTGAAAAACTTTGTAATTGGTAGTGCTAGGAATTGTTTGAGAATAAATTATACTTATGGGTTATTACTTATGCACTAATCACTAAAAAATGATGTCCTATGGATCAGAGCTTCTAACTGATTTTGAAAATGACGAAGAGCTTTTCAATAGTGATTTTCAAACTGTAACAATGAATTTTCAAATTATACCAATACCTTTGTAAAGTGAATAGACTCACAACATAGCTTAATATTTTGATCATATTTTATGTTATGCTTAATGAGGATTCAGGAGTACAATGCTACTGATGTAGTCCAGGAAACCATGTAAAAAGATATGCAGATATATCTGTGGTTTTACAACTCCAAATAAAACACCAAATGTTCTGACTAGCAGCATTACCACTGGGAATAGAATGGAAGACATAATACTTTTTTCAGTAGTATGTCTTCAGGGCTCCATTAATACAGTTTTAAAAGTTATCTTGTATTTCAACTTTTACTGAATATTAGAGACTTTAACTGCATTGGCTTGATTTTAATAGCAGTAGATACCTGTATTATCAGTACACATCTACTACTAGGACGCACTACAAGTAGTGAACAACTTGAGTGCAGTTTTTAATTGTCTCTCATTTAAAGTTTGGTGATTTAAGTTATTTCCAGTTACCATGAGAGCCTGAACCACTGTTAATCAAATTACAGATGAGCCAGAAAGCAAATAAAGCACAACAAAATGCCACTAATAAAAAGATTAATAAAATAATTCCCATCAAGAATACTTACATAGCCTCAAGAAGAACCTGCAGATGATTAGGATGTTGTGCCTCCACAAAAAAAATAATCCTTCACCATGATCCAAGAAAGGGGACTCAAGATAGAGAGCTCCAAGGTCTGGCTCATCAAAGGGCTCTAAGTTTGTTCTAGTATGAGAACACAGTAAGAAATACAGTTAAAGTACATGTTATATAAAAGTAATATCTCTGTAAGATATTGCAAAGAAATTACATACAAAAATTCGAAAATTTCCTTTCTGTTATTTTACTCCGTGCATTTTTCATTATGCATTTTGTGCACTGTAAACTGAATGGCTGCTACTTTGGTTCTATTGAAATACTGACAATTTCATAAGGAACAGGTAGGATAAAATAATTTTCCTATTTTTCCATCAGTAAATGTAATTATGCAGCCCATATTCAAAGTATACAGTAAATATTTTTTACATTAATCATCATACAATTCATTTTCAGGATCATCCTGAGAAAAATAATTATCCTTGGATGTGCAAATTAGGCAAATTTCCTTCATATCTCTCCAACATTCCTTGCAATATAAGGCATAGCATTCTTGATGTTGACAAATGTGCCAGTTTTGTACTTTAGTCTCATTAATTTTCCCTGCATTTGGAGTCTGTGAATCCATCATTGCTCTCTCACTAATCATGTTCAAGCCAAGTTTTCTCTCAGGCAATCCACAAACCAAGCATCGATGCTGAGAACTGTTAGTCAATCTATATAGCCATCCAAAATATTTAGGATATTGGAATCGTAAATACATAATAAAATTCTTCTTTTCCTGGAGAAAAAAATTAATTAGAACTCAAAGCTGGAAATTATCAACAAATTAATAATATATAATAATAATAATATATTTACAGCAGCTTTATAGAGTCAAATTCTCCATCTAACCTACAAAGGAGCCTAACAAATACAGTGCAACTGAGGAACTCCTACATAAGACAGATGGGAAGAGCTATTAATTGCCACCTCCAGGTGCACCAAAGGGCTCTGTAGAATAAGCAGGCTTGAATACTGACACAGACTTCTCCAAGAGGTCATCAAAACCTTCAGCAAATTTCAACAGGGAGAATGGTTACCAGCTCCATAATGCATGGAAAAGAATATCTCAAAAACCAGCTAATCACAGTACAGCACCGCCATCAAGCTGGTTGTATAAGGGGGAGCCAAAAAGCCACTTGGCAGACTTTGATGCAAAATGGGTCTCTGGCTGGTGGACCACAACATGGAGCTGTTCCACAACATCCAGGCCAACATTGGTGGACAACATGCAAAAGAGAGTTGGCATTAAGCTGCCATCACCAGCAAGTAATTACGGAGCTTCTACCCCTGTACTACCCTGGATAGCCCCTTCCCCTGCATTATTAGGCCATACCTGCTTCTTCCTGACAGCCAGGGCCCAATGGAAGTCTACCCTCTATTCCCATCTAGATAAAGACACAGGATTTTGATGTTGAAATCACATAAACAACTCCAGTGATTTATGTTTAGCGTGGTGCCTAGTTCTCCATACATGTTTTATGCCTGCTACTTATCCAGCGGTTCAACACAGAGCACACCCAGTGACCCTCATAGAATTAGAAACAGTTAAAGACTACTATATATTTAATACAATTTTTATTTTTCCATATTCTACCCTTGTTATTTTTTTTTGCCTTTGTGATTCTACACGTTCTTCCTCCATCTCTTCTCCTTGTTTATCTATTTTCTTTTCTTTCGAGCGGTCTGGTTGGGGTTTAGTGAGTTTCCTTCCACTCATGCCCAAATTTTGGGCAAATGCTGCTCACAATGAAGATGTAATAAGCTATTTCATCATTGTCACAATCTTAGTGGAAACTATGTTTTTCCAGCTGGCCACAAAAAGAACGTTTTCCTAAAGTGGTGATACTAAACCATTGCTGTTATACAGATCATATCCTATTTTTTTGCTATTACCTTCATATGTAATGTATATATACAATTATGGGATAAATACTTTTTAACTTGTACTTGATGTCACATCAACACTTTAACTTAAAGATGCTAGCTGGAGCAGTAGAGACATTGTCAGCACAGAAGCAATGAATGTGGTTAAGCCTAAGATAATATAGTATTTACAATCTAAATCTCATGGAAGCCTTTGGAACAGCTCAGATTTGATATGGAAGTATTGTTCTCAAAAAATATAGCTCTCAACTTTGACAGTTGTGAATACTTACTGAGCGCTTTGCCTCTTTGAATTTCTCTCTTAATTTAATTGCCAGGCGCTTCACATAATTGGCTCTCCTCTTCAGAGTTTCATTATAAAGAAATAAAATCCTCCTTTTTTCAATCTGGAAACAATATATTTTTAGGTTATCATTAATTTAGTTCATTCTAATCCATTAGTCCATTGGGTTGGAAACAGCCAATGACTCTCCAAAAGATTAGAGCTGGACAGTGTCAAAAGTATATTTGTATATAATATTTAATTTTTGATAAAGTTGTATTTGATATTGAAAATATGGGACCTATAATTATTTTGCCTCAATGTTTAATATATTTTCACAGGTATTTTTTTCTTTCCCCAAGTGTGTACTTTAATTGGTATATGTATGCTCATAAGTTTTGTTCCTAATATTACCTCACTGGGGAAGACAAGGTTTATCTTTCATCACAAATTTCTGAAAAAAATTACCTCTTGGTTAGTGATCGTATGTGAAATATGCCATTTACATATTATGAACGTTATTTCGACTAAATAAGGCAAAATCTACAAAAGGAGGTGTAGAAAATAAAATAAGAAGTTTTGCATAATCAAAATTAAGGAACTCCCTAATGTACTCCTGAAGTTTGGTTTGAGGATAGAGCTCAATTATTACTTACAGGCCTACATAGTATATGAAGTTCACACAGGTCTATTGTATACCTATTTAGTGACAAACAAAATTATTATTAGGGTAGAGGGAACTATCTCTTTCCCTGTGTCATCTGTGATTTCTCAGGGAGATTTGGTTCCTGGAAAATCACATTACTTGGGTGAAGTTATGGATGCCTGGAACTACCACTAATGAGAACAAGTTTGTGAATTCAGATGGAATCCACATGAAACATGGACATTCACCAGAGTAGGTACTTTATTAATAAGTGAAGTAGCAATTACTATCATTTCCCTCCACCGCTTATTGACTGTAGGATGGAAGTACTCACGGGAGCAATATAACGTCTGGACGGCACAAAAGAACACAGAACAAAATAAATAACATGTAAAAGAACACACACATTGTAGATTATTTGAGCTTTTGGCCTACTTTGAGGCCTTCTTCAGGTCTGACACACACACAGACACAGACAAATATTAACATTTTTTTTTACCTTCCTGTAGTAAATAGAACATATCATTCTTCTTAGCCTCTGAGTATAAGCTTCTAATAATATTAGAATCCAAACAATGAAGTATGTCCCATAAATTTTCAACAGGTAAGAATTTTTAATCAAAGTTGGATTTGGCAAGCACCCTGTAAATTTTGCAATAAATAATACATATAATATTGGAGGGAAATATAAAAAGTACATATTTCTTGAACTATCATTTATCAAATGTATGAAAGGCACTACAAATATGTTGTCCATAAAATAAAACCTTGACAATATGTTGTTTATAAATATTTAAAATTTTGAGCAAAATAACATATTTACAGCATAATAGAACAAAATTTTCAATTGCTCATACTAAAATTAATTTAATAACTCTTTCGTCAGAACCAAAATAATTCTGAGCAATGCATACCTAAATTACTTCTCTTATTATGCATTTCCTGCTTGATGTTAAATCCTCCTAAAACTGAACGCACAAGGTGGGCCATCATGCCAGTACCTTTCACTTTTATGGTAAGATCATGGTTTCCTTAAATTTTAAATGAGAGAACAAAAATAACAGAGATAAAAATTGCTGTTTTCCATTTAAAATATGAAAAAAACTGTGATTCAAATTTGCCACTCTCCTTGCCAAATGAAAAGAGATGCAAGTATATACGTACCTTCTTGGGTGTAATCTATTTTTGAATGCAACCGAATTATGAGTAAAATTTCAGATAATAGTCTATCTAACAAGATGAAAACAGTGGCAGTGACTGCTTCCAATAGAATTTTGATAAATTGCAACAACTGAAAAACAGAAAAGTTAAGTTTTAACTTAAATTTCAATGGGTATATTCATCACTGAGAAATCACAAAATCAGCATAACTTAAAGGAAATGAGAATAAATGTAGATATAACAAAGTTAATGAAATTTTCAAAAAGGTTGAGTTAAACATAGTAATTTGAGGGCAAAAAATTGAGCAAGTTGAACATTCCTACCTCCATTACTCTTATTAATCCTTGTAGTAATAGTACAACTCTTATAGTCAAGATTGAAGATATAATAAAGATAATCAAGTAACTAAGAAATTATTAAAATAGGAAATGAGTACAATTATGACATAGGTTCATTTGACAATAGTGATATTCATTCAAGAAAGAAGTATCAACATTTTTTTGAAGATCTGATGACTTTAGGTAAATCCATCATTCAAGAGATGGGCACGTGGTGCTATGGGAATAACCTTATTCTCAATGAAACAAAAACTCAGGTCATGCAACTCAACTCAACTCATGTCATATTCTCTGTAAAAACCTACCATTCTGATAAAAGTACTTCTCAGCCTATGTCAAATAACTGTAAAGTTATTAATGACTATACATTTTTGGGATTATATTTTGATAAATACTTGAAATGGGACCTGCACATCACAAATCTAAGTAAAATATTAAAATCTGTGAACTATCTTCTTTCAATTCTGAAACATACTGTTAGTATGGATGTTTTAAAAACACTCTACTATGGTCTATTTTATTCTCTTGTATCATATGGTATCATAATCTTGGGAAGTGGGTCCTCAACTAAGTTAAATAAAATATTTATTATTCAAAAGAAATTGCTTAGGTCCATGCACAATAAACCCTATAGAGCCCACTGCAGACCACTCTTTCATAGCCTTGGCATCTTAACAGTCCCTAGTGTTTTTATTTATAACTCAGCAATTTTTGTAAAAAAGAACATGGCTCTATTCCCATCAAATAATGGCACACACACCTATGAGACTAGGACAATAAATCATCTGTCTGTAGTGTCTGCTAGCATGACAATGATGACCAAGGGACCTCGTTCTCCGTGCATCATAATATTCAACAGACTTCCCATTAGTTTAAAAAATGAGAAATCACTCTCTATTTTTAAAAATAAATTATTTATGTACTTAAATGAAAAATGTTAATTCTGGGTAATTCTGAATTTTATATTGTGCAAATTTTTAATTATGTATGTAGGTGTAATTTTATTTTTTTTATGGCTAGTAATTATTAGTTACTGTACTTCTTGACATACTGTATATGGTTGCATAATTGTATGATATTCTGTACCATAATATGTATTCTTCAATTGGGGAAATAAAATTATTATTATTAATCTCAAACTGTGATTGCAAAACATTTTTTGTTTCATTCTTGAAACTCATATCAAAAGTGAGTTGTATGTATGCAAAGCAAGCACTAAAAACATTTGATATTTATTTTAAACTCACAACTGCTTTTCTTTCATGTGGAAGAGGAATTAGGGCAGTAACATTGCACAATTCTGCTCTTTCTGCTTTCTTCAAAGGAAGTAGAGTTGTTTTATGATGAGCATGTCTTCGAGCATCAATCCGACGGAAATATGAAGTAATCCAGTGATTATCATAATTGAAATCTTGAATATATTTGTCATGATACTCTTGTGATCTGAGTGAAAATGTAAAGAGATTCCAAGCATGAAAACATCTAATCATTAAAACTCTTCTAATTAAAATTCTCGACATTTACCTTCAGATTTAAGGCCTCCTTATTGAAATGTTACTAAACCGACCTTCGGGTTGATTACTGTGTTCATGTTTTTTTTTTATTGAAATGTGACAATTATGGCTATATTAATATACTTTTTTTACACTTTTGGAAAAGATCCTTAAATTCTATGGCCAACACATCCCCTCCGTATGAAGGGAATAACAATACACAATTTGAGTGTGTTCACATATCCCTTATATCATAAAGTAGATAACAATAAATATGGACCACTACAGCCAAATCCCTGTATTCAGCATTGGGATGCAGTGGTCCAAAATGAACTGAGGTGCCATAGCAGCTGAGGTGACACTATATCAATTCCTCTCAGAAAAAATGTATTTCATGGTAATACATTCATGTACTAGGTGTTTTTGCTTTCTTCCAATATGACAGCATTTAAGCCCCCCCTTCCTGATATCAGGGACATTCAATAATAATAATAAACTTTATTCATCTTAATCATATTTAAATATGGTGGATGTTGTCATTTTTGTAATGAATAATTGTGAAAAATTTTATTTACATGATTTATTGTGCAAATATTTAATTTTGCTATACTGATGTGTAATGTATATGTGGTATACATTTCATGTATTTCACTCCAGCACTGCATCAGCAGCAGCCATTGCAAGTTGAAACATATTCAATTAACATACGTATGCTTCTGATGATGAAAGTACTTTCCACAAAAGTGTTCCCTCATATCTAACAGGAAAAAATCACATTAGGTTAGGTCTGGACAACAGTGAGGATGATAAATATGCTTCACATAGATTTTCACAAAATGATTGTGATTTTATGGTGGGTTTTGAGGAGCTCACAGTGCTCAAACACTTCTCAGGTAGAATTTTTCTGTAACCGATATTTGGGTGACATCCACTAAAATTTTCACTATTTCTAATGGTGCTCTTAACATTATTCCATCTATTTTCCCACACTGGCAGCAGCAATGTTACTGTTTACATATATAAGAGAAGTGACTGGAGCTCTGGGCCTACCTTCTATTGAAATTGTTTCTATTCCATCATGTATCATGGAATCCAATGAAAGTTGAAGTTTAAATGAATGAGAATATTCATTTTGAGTAAAAATTAACTTCTTCATGCTTGGTACCTGTCAGTTCAAAACATTTTTCTTTTCAAGATTATTCTAAAGGAACAACCTAATAAGGTTCAGTCTAGCATATACCAGAGGTAGTATCATCAGATATATGGGTCAGCTGCCACCACCATGTGTTTTTCTGGAGTTAACAATTCTGCTTACCCCATTATGCCAAATATAACCTACCATGGAAAATGTAACTTTACCATTCATTCATTTGAGCAATCATTCTATTTGAATTATAAATATGCTTTAATGTTCTTCTTTTAATCACGGAAGGGAATATTGGCAAGTACCCTGGATCTTTAGAAATAACATGACTTTGTACTTAATGCTATGGGACAGCATGCCGGTATATACAGGATCATAACTCAAATGAATGGCTCATAACACTCTAATACTCTTTTCATTGTAATGTACCAATACTCTTTAGGTTCTATTCCACATTACATATTACACACTCACCTTAACAGAACTTTCAGAAAAATTAATGAAAGTAGCATTCGAGTGATACGGGACACTATATCAAAGGTAGACTTCTTTGATTTGAAATCTTCCTGCAAAGATAGGGCAGCTTCTTTTGCATCAGCAAAATTTAGCTGAAGAAAGAATGAGAAAAGTATGAAAATCTGTGTACAATAAATCGACATGGAAAATAAGAGAGAAAACTGCTCAATACTTACAGGAGGATGGAATTCTATTGGCTCAAATTTAATTTTGACATCATCCATGCCACCTTTTTTCCCTTCTAAGAGATCTTCAGACTCTTTCATAGCTGCAAAACTTTCACCAAAACCTGGTTCAACTTCTTTTTTTGGATCACACACTCCTGCACCACCTCCCATTGCTGGAAAATATATGAATGTGAATTTACTTAAAAGTGGTCACATAAATATTTATTATGAAATTGTATTAATATTCCCATTTTTAATAGATGAAGTGTTGTGACACATGTTATAATTTTACTGAAATGTTTAAAAAAAATAAATGTTTACATTAGAAGTGCAGGAAGGATTCTTAGGACACATAGTAGATAGTAGTCATGATAGAAAAACAAGAAGAGTGTGAACTATTTTCAAGACAGGCAGTATTTTTGAATGCATGAAATTAAAAGTCTTGCCTGAAGAAAATCAAGACATTAACACATCCATTGTGAACTTCCATGAGGGGGAACTGAGTTTTACATTTTTCTTCTATATTAGTGGTGCTAGCAAATTAAATTAATTTTGCTCCAGAAAGAGCAATTTTGTAGTTTAGTGATTAAAGGATTCCTATACAAGCTGAATGACGAAAGATGAAAATCTGGGAGATGCCTTTGATGCCCCTTCTAAAATTCAAATTATGTACATGTTTTTCTGTGAACAAATACTCAGTTGGAAAGAGCAGATGGCACAGTGGAAGTAACTGGTTCCCCAATACAAATGTGTGACTGAATATGTACATTTCACATGATCTAAGCCTTAACATGATGCCAGTTCTACCTTCAACAATCAAAAATAAATCAATCAACAAAGTCTTCATGGGTTTTCTACCAGGCTGGGTATTTTGCTGCCAATGCTTTGCAGGCTAACTCTGAGTAATGAGGATATTGATAGAGCTAGCCTTAGAAACAGTTAACAAAGTACCTGATCTGATGGAGAAATTAATAAGACCTCAAATATAGCATACACTGGGAAAAATCAAAATTTTCACAACCTTCATATTGATTTCTCAGTGGAGACCACCAAGAAAGGAGTTTTAAAATGTGTCAATATGGCTAGTAAAAAAGAACAAATTTGTATTTAGTACAAATAAGCTGACAGTGACACAAGTATTCTGTTCTTTAAAACCTTATATTTATGCATGCACATCTTAATATGAAAGTAATTTAAAATTACATACCATCCATTATATTGCAGACAAATGTAAGTTTCATAGGCCAGCAAAGAAGCCACGCAGCCATAACAGAAACCTTATCATAGCATTTATCATAGGCTTTCATGAACATTTTGTGGCATCTTCCGGTACCATGACTGATGACCTCTAAAAATAAAAATCTGAATTAGGTAGATTTGTTTTAATTTTTACAAGGTATTCATAAAATAAAATTAAAAAAACAACTCCTGAAAATTGGTTTGATAGGTGAGGAGAGAGCTACCCTAATACTTAACCTAATGGCATGTGGAATTTGCACATCAGGATAGGAGGGTAAGTTCTTTCCTTATATAACCTATGGTTTTCCAGGAAATAAAATATCAAAAATTATAAATAAGTTTTCAATTGTCTGGATAAAAATCATGGCAATTTTCATTTTTAATCACACCTTTAACGATTTTCTAAGTCCTACTTTTCATCTAAATTTGCCTAAAATATGAAGAAAAAACTGATCTCTGAATGTGATTAGTACAAAATTAACACAGACATCTAATTTCCAAGCAATTGTTAAAAGGTGGTTTTCATACTAATTTAGGCAACTCAGTATTTAAAGTAGCAATAACTTACCCTCACATCTTGTTTCTAGCTTTTTCATATACATCTTTTCATACTTTTTGCCATCTGGATCACTCTGGTTGGATTTGTATTTTAGCTCAATTTCTTCTGATCTTTTAGAATTACCCTTAAAATATAAATCAGCATAGAAAATGGCTCTTTACCATATTTATCATTCATTACTACTGAATGAGATGAATGCATTTACCTGCAAAGCATCTATATAGTCATTGTCTTCTTCTTCCTTTTTCAGTTCATTTTCGTCCTCAATCTCAGTTGATAGAGGATTTACCACTTTTTTAATGGATTTCATTGTATTTTTCATTTCAGAGGTGTCTGCCTGTAAATTTTTATTTATTTTAATGATAAAGTGGGCTAAATTTTGGCCTCTACGGTGTTTTTCTACCTAATCCACCCCTTCCCTACAAGTACACAAATTAAGTAATAACAAAAATGGTTTTTTGTTTTCAGTTTGAAGAACTATGATTTTTCTGAAGCTTACTGAAGAGGGGTGTGACATGAAACAAAAATGAAACGTAGGAATAATTTCCTTAAAGTGGATGTCCAAAAATATTGTTCTTTATTCTGTCTGTCTAGATAAACTCACTGTTGTGTCAACATCTTGTAGTTCAATGGAATTGAGATTAAAAAAATACATTTACTCTGCCACATATGTCATAGCCTATTTCACCAGATCACATAGCTTAATCATTGGCATGGAAAGTAGAATTATTTAACACAAGAGCCTTATGATATTATTCATCTCATTTACTAGACCAGGTATTATACATAGAGTGCTTAATTTCACAATCACTGATAGTATTTTTCGACTAATTTCCTTGATGCAGTAAAAATAAATTAGGAACCTTAGGAAATGAGTAGCAATATAAAAAGGATTTACCAGCTGACACAGATGCCAAAAGTTACATATTCTTGCATTATCGCAAATGATTTTCAAATTACTAAAAGGGAATTATTGTTTCAAAATAATTTAAATATGAGCATACCTTCATATTTAACAATGCTTCTTGAAAAGGCTTATACATCAAATCAAACCTGGTTTTGGTAAGGTTATAAGTAAGCTCAGTTGTGCATGAAAATACTCTAACAACTTCATGAGCATTAGTAGTTAGGTTTTTTATTGGACCAGCCAATATAAATGTAAGCACTAATGCTTTAAGTGCACTTCTTCCAGCACGGCCACAAATGCTTGGTAATGTTAGAAGTGATATGCATTGAATCTGCAACAAAATATTACAAATAGTAAGTGCCTGTAATTAAACGAGATAATATAACTGTTATAATTTCCTCTAACTCCATAATTCTTCAACCTAGTGGCTTGGCTAAGGTGATGGGATTGGGGGAGTGGATATCCAACTGACACCATACAGCATACTGATACACACACTCCAACTGGTTCACACAGCATGCTAGAACTATATTCAGTTAAAAAATCCTTACTGACACCTAAGAGTTATTCATAAAACTATGAACACTTTGTTAAGGAATGCTTCTATTAAAACATTACATAATATATATGAGTTACAATTGAAGTGACCTGTGTGGGAGAGAGGAGCTGTGGAGGAAAAGAAGATTAGGTAGTAAGTGAAAGGAGGATAGGGTGTGAGAGTGATTTTGATCCCTTTGAGAGAAATATGCGAGATAAAGGCAGTTGGGATACAGGACTGAAGATGAAAACATTACACTCTTTAAAAAAGAAGAAAATTTGGTTGTGATATTTTCAGTGATGAGGTTAAAGAGCCATTTTATTCACCCTCAACAAACATCAGGTTTCACTGATGATACTCACTCTTGTTTGCAGAGAAACCGAGCATTGTATCTGTTTGCTTCTTCAACCATTAGAGATGTATGACTGCTTTGAAATACAGAAAAAACCACATGTGAGGAATTTTCCGTTTTGTTTGGGGCTTCTACAGTATTCAAACCTCTTTCAATCCCAGAAAAATGGAATCCCCGATGGAAAGTGTAGGTTCTGGGCTTTTTCCCCCTTCAATACATTCCGTGCTGTATCATCATCGATGCTGCCATCCTTCTCCACGGAGAACTCTTGTCAGTGATGTGTGAGTTGGAATCACTGTCTGCTAAAAGTTCTTCCCCATTTTCTCTAAGAATTTTGGCTTGGGATCCATTGAAGAGGGGGGGAGTATTTTTACTACTACTTTCAAATACAGAAAATAATTATAAAAATTCCATGCCTGAAAGTTTTTCAAATAAAAATTTCCTACCAATGAACTGGAACAATGCTTACCAAGAACACCAAAAGACATAAATAAATTTCATATGCTAGAATAAAAACTGGTCAAACTCTTAAACCGCCTCTACACTAGGGAAACCAAAGAAACTCTTGACTTAGTAGAATGGACAAGTAGAATTAATGGAATACAGAGCGAGGTATATACAATACGATCTGCGCCTCAAAGATGCCAAGCGATAAAAAGTAAATGGTCTATAAATCATTAGTTACCCGAGGCATCCTCATAAAAGAAGCATGTGATAAGTAAAACCAAGTGGACCCTAAATTTCTCATTCGGCATATGGGTCCCACCGTTTGGTGAGAAAAGAAGTTCCCTTTTGGTCAATAAAGACTAATAAATAATAGTTTATAAGAATAGTAAAATCTATTTAAAGACAGTAAAGTGAAACTGAGAATATTTTCCAAATCTGATTTTTGTATAACACATACTAAATAAGCCAAGAAACTAACTATCCAAATCGATCACTGTTCATTAAAAATTAAGGAATATTTTCTCAATAATCCCTTATTTTCCTGGGTTAAATGAAAGCATAATATACCTACTCTCATCCTGCTTTAAAAAAGCATTTTATTTCTTATTTTTAGGCCTAGAATGAGTTTCAAATAATACCACACCTGTGCTGAAACAGCATTCCCAACTCCTAGCAGCAGGCATAGTATTAACCCAATCCATGCAGACCATGAGTCACCAAAGTCCAAGTCAGCTAACACAAGTTCATGTATACCTGTAAATTAGCCAAAAATAACCATACACATACAGTAGACATATTTACATATTTTATTTATATATTACATATTGAATCATACCAACTCCAAGTAAAACACCAAATTTAAATCCAACAAAAATTTTTACAATCTTTAATTTTGAACAGCAATCAAATAACTGTTTGCAGTTTCTGTTCCAAGAATATTTTTTCTTGGAATATCCATCCTGCAAATAACATTTTTCTCTGAATTTTTGTAAGCAATCATTGAAGATCTTTTTAATGGAAAAAGTTTTGAACATATTTTTCTGGAAAAAGCCATTAAAAATATTTTCATTTTTCCAATATTCCATCACCAATGGTGTAAGACACCTGATAGTTATGTTACTAATCTCCATGGTCACCTGTTTATTTTCCTGTTTATTTTCATAATGGATATCATTTATAATACTGATAAATTGGTAAATAATAGCACAATTAGAAGTTTATCATTAGAAGTTAGCAACTTAGACCAAAATAGTTAAATAGATAACAATAAATTCTATAACACCCATTCAAATGCAAATTTCCCAAAAAATGCCAAATGTCAAGAACAATCATACAGACATCGACACAGGAAAAATGAATAGAAACATAAAGGACGAAAATAAGGCTAGTGCTGAAGGTGTGGGACGCTAGGATTCGAAGCAGTGCATATACATATACTAGCCGATAGTGTATATATACACCCACTAACGGCGATGTCCGCCATTTATCCTTACAGTTTTAAAGGATTCAATTCATATTATGTGCCTTTTTAACTATGTGGGCAGTTTCTTTGTCACGGAGTCATCTTTGAGCATGCGCATTTGCAGATACTTTGGACAATCGCAATTTCATTGCAGAGAGCTCACTCACATACACACACACAGTGGAACCTCGCTAAACGACCAACTCAAATTACGAGCAAAATTGTTGCCCCCGAAAATAACTCGCTTGACGAGTGACTTTTCGCGAAACGAGTGGCGTGGAGAGATGCAAAGTTTAATAATATTTTGCGTGCCGGCTACTTCCATATGTGATTAGCACTAGTTCAGCTAGCATCTTAGTGTGGCTAGTGATCACACATTTTTCCAAACCTAAATTCAGACTTATTATTAGTGAATATTTAGTGCAAAGTTTAATAATATTTTGTGCATAGTTTTGAAAATGACCCCGAAGGAAAATCCGTAAGAAGGAAACCACAAAGGAATAAAAATAACAGTAGAGATGAAAATTAAAGTCATTGAAAATCTGGAAAGATATGTGATCGTGGGCACGCGCATCAAAAATCGGTCGAAATTAATGATTTGCATTTTCTTCGAGGAAAAGGACAAAATTAAGGAGAGAGATACTTAAGAGAGTAACGATAATATCTACGTAAAGAGCACGTATTCTCAACTACGTTGAAAGGTTGCTTCTAATATGGATAAAGGAAAGCAATTGAAATGTGGCTTTATTGACGAGAATATCATTTGTGAGCCGGGCAACATGATTTTCGCCGACCTCGTTAGAAGATGTTAGGATCATCGACGACTGAAGAAGTATTTACGGGGACCCTTACGAGGTTCGAGAAGTAACGAGAAGAACCGTCATCCACGGCGTCGTGAGGTATGGTGAAGCATCAAGCTCCTACTCAAAGGTAGCAGAGAACTTCAAGAAATTCATAGGTTCGGCGACTTCAAGAAATTCGTAGATTCTGAGGGTCACCGGCACTAAAAGGTTTTTAAATGTGACGAGATGGGTCTCTTCTGGAAGAAGATACCGAAGCGAACCTGTATTTCTGCACGTAACAGTAGAAGAAAATGCATTGCCGGGCCACAAACCAATAATCAAGGCCGCCTCACGCTGCTATTACGCGCAAATGGAAGCGGCGAATTGGGATTTAAATCCATGCTTGTTTACCACTCAGAAACCCCACGAGTCTTCAAGGAGTGTTAACTGCAAAGCAGCACACTAAATGTGACGTGGAGATCACGGGTAACTATTGCATCGTACCATGCGCATCATACGAGGCATCGCCCCAATAAAGAAGTGACGATGCGCGCCAGAAATTCATTTAATGATAATTGTGAGTCGCATTTTTACAAAACTTTGAGGTATCGACAAAACTGAATGTTTATAGACAGATTTCTAGCAAAAAGGAATTACGAACGTATGATAAATAATAAACTATTTATTTCGATTCTTTTTTGCTTTTACAAATCGAATTCGCATTCCTAGCTACTTCATTCCGTGATAGAAGAAAACGTGAACATGATCCACGATCCTCAACAATGTTTTCTTTGAATAAACCTTGTACACAATTGATTTTTTCAGCATGGCCACTGATACTAGTTCAGCTAGCATCTTAGTGTCGCTAATGATCACATATGTTTCCAAACTTGGGTTCAGACTTATTATTAATGAATCTATGGTGTACAGTTTAATAATATTTTGTGCGTAGTTTTAAAAATGACCCCGAAGAAAAATCCTTATGAAAAAAACCAAAAAAGAATAAAAATAACAGAAGAGATGAAAAGTAAAGTCATTGAAAATCTGGAACCAGGTGTGAGCGTGACTGATTTATTACGCGCATCAACGTCGGTCATAGGACATCAACGATTGGCCTTTTCTTTAACGTCTGATGATGATGGCTGTGCCGTCGAAGCGTTAAAACTACATCTGTTAGTGTCGTTTCTTTCTGCTTAAACGCTGTAATCAAGGCTTTTATATATTTGTGTTGACGCCGAAGAACGTTATATTGATATACAGGTATTCATTCACATGGATACAGACATTAGTAAAAGTGATAGGAACATTTAAAAGACGAACACAGGAATAGTAAAATATTGAACCGAGCAGATGTCAAGCGCTTCCTTGACCGGGACTCGAACCACGGATTTTCGACTTGCCAGGCGGATGGTCTCAGTGGCTTGCCCGGGATTTGAATTGCCCGGGGCTCCCCGGGTCAGTGATCTCGCTCTACCCCCTCGACTACCGTGACACACACATACAAAATTGACTTGGCTCTATCAGACATGATTCCCTTATTATAATTAGGAGGAAATTGTAATGCTGAAGTTATGTGTGCAAGTATAATTTTTATTTATATGCAAAAATCTATAATATCATATTTTTGCTGATATTCAGTGATATAGTTATAATGTTTTCTCTAAAGGTATACCTTTTGCCAATTCCGTCTAATAATGTGCAGTGATACCTATTCAGGAGGCTATTGGTAAAGCAGGTACCCATGAATATTTTAGAGGAAAATATTGAAAACTTTAAGTACATTTAAAAAAATTGCAATATGAAGAGAAAAATTTACAAATACAAATGTTTTACTTGCAAAAAAAGCACTTAAAAAGAGATGGGGTTAATGAGACGGCTTCTACGGATGACTAAAGGAAATATTAGTGAATCTTTAGATCTGGGATGAACCTTTTGCCCAGTTCAAACTTGGTATTTGAGGAGAGAAGATGAGTGTAGATCGAAGATTTTTGATACGCTTTTATTGAGAAGAACGAAGACGGGTAGAAGGAACGAGGTAGACGAGGAAGAAGGAACATATGGGAAGATAAAAGGAACATTTGGGCAATATACCTGTACGTAAAAGGAACATAAAGGGAAGAAGACAAATAAAATAGAAACAAACTAGATGGGGAAAAAATGGAAGCTGTTAGGGGAAATTCGAAGAATAAGGAAAGGTCGTTACAGTAATGTAAAGAAGTAACGGGATATTTGAAGGCCGTAATTTTAGGGAGAATAATGGATAAGCGATAAGCAGGGAATAGAATAGGCATTTCAGAAGGAATAAATTGTTTTTTTTTTTATTTGATGTAACAGAAATTTCAGCAATAATTTGGGACCGTTTTTGTAATTCTGAAATTCTGAGCCATATTTTGTCATGTCAACGTCGAAATTTGAAGAGCGTCTTCCCTGTCAAAATAAACATCAATATTCGCGGCAATTTATTCCTGCATCAAAGAGCAAACTTTTTCCGATGATCAGTCACATTCAATCAAATAAGACGCAGATTATTTCTTAGGAAGAGCAGCTTTAGGATCAAGGTCATTATTGTCCAACCGTATCGAGCTTTTCGTGTGACTCACGAATGCAAGTATCAACGCATTACCTACGCCTCCCAGAACCAATTTCATTGTGTCGAATTCCAATTTCATTCCAGTCTCTAATGGCACCGCCATCTAAAACCAATTACATTTTAGTTGAATGAACTCCCTTTAATGACCGGAAGGAATCTTATAATGCATTCATATCAAACCTAGGCAGTCACTTTAAACGTCACAAATTATTGTTTGCCGAGAAAACATGAAATAATCTGATTTCGGCATACAGTAGCGACATGATTTCACCGAGAAATGAATGGAATTACTCCGCTTCCGGAGACGTACGGATGTATGCAGGTCTCAATTCTCGCCCCTCCTTCCTCCCCTCTCACGGATTACCGAAGAAGCGTGTCCGTCGTGCAGGCAGTCTCAGCTCAACCAGTGGGCGAACCAGACGTGCCCCGCAGCTGCTCAAAAAGCTTTCACCCGGTACACCATGGGGTTCTTCATCGCGTTCCTGAACCGCTTCCCTTCCGGATACAGTGATTGATTCTTCTGGCCGACCCAAGTTTTGGCAAGGTATTTATGGGTGAAATAATATAGGTTTATTCTACAAGGACGGAAAGAAGTATGAACGAAACTAAACGGATTTTAACTTAAGGCAAGGAGTTTGAACGAAAACTATGCCAGTAAGAAAAATGAATGGTAGAACGTGTGCACCATTTTAATTGTACGAGTTTCCCCACTTTTCCTAACGCAACTGTTGTTGTTGAAAGAGTTAAGAAGGAACGGAAACTATTGTAAAGAAATGGGAAAAATACTCGAGAAAGGAATGCCTACTCTAATAATACGATACTATTAACGCCACCAGTTTTCAAGGAATAAAGTCAGTTAATAAACTGTATGAGTACTTCAAACGTTTAGCTACGCTTACAAATAGGAAGCTACTTGGAGTGTTTTTAGTTTACCCTCATAATAATCGAAGGTGCAGGCAATTTCATAGATTTTTATTTATTGAAGAAAATAATATGCATGCTAATTTATCACCATTACTTGTTCATTATGTAGTAGGTGTTTTAGGAGAAGCAAATATTAGGGATTCTACAAGAACTGGATGAGTAAAGGAGCATTTACTAAGAGGAGGGAGTTGATGATCGGGACCAAAAGTAAAGATTTCAAGAAAAACTAATGAAAACTTTAATATGGAGAGTAGCTTTTGGTGTGGAAACCCAGTTGCTGTGACATGGATGGAAAAGAAAACAAGCGAAATGCTAGGCATTGTAGGGGAGAAATAAGAGTTTTTGGGAGGGACAAAAGAAAATGTAGAGTATTTTGATTGGCAATGAAATGCTCAAGTTATGACAGAGGGAAAATTTTCGACAAGCGAGCTAAGGGAGGAAAAGAAGAGGCATGTTGGACCAAATGTAGGGAGGCAGAAGGTAGGTATGCGGCATTGAAGAAGGGTTAAATGCTGTATTAGGTATCACGTTGTGTCGTGTTAGGGAAAGCTTGGAAATATTCCGATAGTTAGACTACGTCCATCCAGAACTTACTTTATCCGGGATATTACCATTGATAAAAATAATTTGCGATCAATTCAAGGATTGGCTTGCCTTATGTACTCTAATCAGTTTACGTGTTGGCTGCTCATTTCCAATGTTTTCATATTTCTTCCCTTTCATACCTGATATCTCATAACCGCCTACAGAAAGCTCTCCTACCTCAAAATATACCCGAAGAACTGATGTATCAATTTCAATGTTGTAATTAGAAATAATCCTCCTCTCAATCTCCTTTCTTGGTTAGTTAAATCATTTGATTTTCATTAACCTTCTGTACTTTCACCTATTATCTGCTCATTATTTATTAATGAATAGCAACAAAAAAGATTAATTGATACCAACATATCGTTTCATTTAGTTTTTATAATTCTGATAATTTAGTAAAGTAGTTAATCTAGTTTTTTCTACGGCAAGTCGTAAGACAGCACACCCAGCAATCCGCATTCAAAGCGTCACTCAAACGATAGTTCTTTAAGGAGGAACCAGTAGGAACATCTCCCACCAAGAAAATTTGGCCAACTCGTCCGATTTTTACCCTGGTTAGCTGTCATTAAAGGAATCGGAGCCAATCACGGATTTTAATATTAGTATGCAGCGTCTAAAATACCAATTTCTCCTCTATTTAGTAATTTTAAATCTACGGCAATAATTTTGATTTCCAGAATTTATGAGAACCAGAAAGACAAAAATGTTGCTACGAAAGCCGTGGAGGATAAAAAGTTAGATTTGAGTCACGTGCTGATCTCAAGAAAAACCTCTGCCACTTGATTCATGGGACGTAAGAACAGCATATTATAGAAAATTTCAAATGAAGAGCCATGTCATATCTGGGCCAGGAACCCTACTAGTGGAAGTGGGAGTACCCTACGACTGGAAAATCATACAATTGGGAGAAGTATCGGTAATATGTTGACGGCGAGTAAGTTGTCAGCTGATTGAAAATATTACTGCATGAAGGAAACTTCTTTTAGCACCTGGATACTAATGAAGCACTTTGATCCAAGGTGAAAGGAAAAATTTGTTTGCGCTTAAGTGACACTAAATACAGAAGTTACTGAAGAATACGTACATGATTCTTAGACAGAAGAAAGAAGAGAGGTAGAAGAATAAATTGAAATGTGTATAGAGAATGCGGGTAACGAATTTTTTCTAATGTATCTTTCCTAGTATTTGGCGTAAAATTAATATAATGTGAATAATTTTGCGTATTGCAGATACTATAATGTGTTAACACCTAGCAAAAATCTTGTCAATTTAGATGTCAACGAAACACGGTGTTCTGAAGCTTCTTCCACAACTAATTGAAAGCGTTCTTACATTGTCAAAATCTATTTTAACCTTAAATTCTGTACAAATATTCTCCGTCTTTTTAAACCAAGGGCAACAAGCGCAGTTTGTAAAACAATTCCAGCACGTTTCTGCGTACAACTTGTCTATAAGAATTGCTTCATCAATTTGTATTGACCCAAACATTTTATCAATCCTACCGTTGTAAGTTAGGGATAGTATAATGATTAGCGCTCAAAAGTTGGGAAGGCAAGGAATAGGATACACGTTGTGGTGGGGAAAATGGAATAAGGTTGATTTCAAACGGAAAAAAACTTCCGAAAACAGGATCTGTCAATACATTTCGAAGCTGGAAAAATACCTGGACAACCTACGCGACGCGGTCACAATGTGTGGATATTCCGCAAATCTCAATAAACGGATCTTGCCACTCCCCACTCTCTTATCCCCATGCCCCAGACAACAATACCATACTGTGTACATCTGCATTCTTTCCAGCCACCGAAAATATGAATATGATTTACCATGATCTATATTCTATTACTAGGAACAATAAATCAACCTCCGACCTACTAAATCAATGTCCCTCGGCGACTTTACTTTGCCCCCGCAACTTTCAAGATATCCTTCGGCCTCAATACACCGTCGACCAAACACGCTGCCCTCCTCTCCCCTATCCCTTCACTCTTCCCCGCCCCACACACCCATGCCAGCGCCCACGATGCAAATTATTCTATGTCTTCGCCCCCTTTCTTAATTCAACTGCCCCACCATACGCGTCCCAACGCCCATCAGCACGAATGGTAGCTGGGACGTCTTGAGAATGACATACGAATGTATATCCCCTCCAATGCAACTTTGTCCCCTTCTCCTCCGTTGGAGAATGAACCACCCTCAGATGAGCGTACGAATTAACACTTTACCATCCCCATTCGTATCCCCTCTCATACGAAAAACTTCGTCGCGCAATCCAGGAGGTTTTACCGCTGGCTGCCTCACACCTAAAGTCCGTGATTGCATAGGTTCTCGTACTTCTGCCCAACAATGGCATTAGAAGAGCCGGGGACGAATCAAAGTCACTAATCACCCCGGGACCGTTTCACATCAGTATCCCAAACACACTCCCTTCCCGAAATTTCCCCTATTTCCGCCCCTAAGTCCTCACCAGCCACGCAAGGGCTAGCCGTTTCCAGTGTCTTTTGGCATTTTCCACGGTTAATACGAAGCGGATCTTCGAAGATTCTAAATAATTGATGTGAGACCTATCTTCTTTCCGCTTCCTATCCCTATTAATGGAATATTTCCGTGCAGGGAGTTAAGGCGGCAGTAGAAGAGATTGGCAGGTAACAAGATTAGAAGGTAGTAATAAAATACACTTAGTAAAAATCTATGCAGAATTTGATTAAAATTTGAGGGGGATATTACAGTGTAATTTTTATTATCGTTTTAAGATTCAGAGGTTCCACCAAATATGTTTTTATTCGTTCATTTCACGGTGTTCATTATTTTAAGAGAATAAGATAGTTTTGATCGCTGCTACGAATCTTCGGATTGGTAACCCTTACTAGAAACGTCCATGAGTTCCACGTCTAACTTTAAACACACACATACATACATAGTTACACCTTCTCCGTCTCCAATATTAATCTGTAAAATTTTTCTGGATTATTCAGGCCGGGGCCTTACAAATATTTGATGAAAATTAGGTTAGATAACTGTAAAGATGTCACAAAAAGGTGACCTACATTTTTTTAAATATAAACTAAAAAAATCCATTACTATCTTGCGTGCATCAGGGACATTCCTGGGCAATAGAAAAGTGTTGATAATTCGAGAGGAGACACGGAAACGGAGAAAAGAAATTTTGATGAGGCCCTGTGATCATTAGTGCAGAGAGAAGTTAATGACACCTTTCAAAGAACACAAAAAGCGTCGGGAAATATTTTCAGGAGGGGAAATCGCGCGAGTAAGGTACATACAAATAGGAAATTCACATTGATACATAGAAATAAGAAGTCTACAATTTTTTTTGGTGGTTTCAAGGTTCTGTGGCATCGATAATAGGACGAATTCAGTTTTGATTCCACTTCCAATTAAAGAATGACGGCCTAAATCAAAAGTGTACCATGCGAAGTTACACTTTGATATATAGAGAGAAAAATTGTGTCTTTGGTAAACTAGTTGGAACACATTTCTTACCAGAACCATTGAGAACAAATAACATTCAATAAATGCAAAAGCTAGAAGTTAATTGAGGAGGGATCTCTCGTATGAGTGTCTAATAATTGTTATTTGAGGTTAGTGAGAACATAAGCCCATTTGATGAAACTTACAGGGGAAGTTCACAGCCCAACGGCCGACTTTGTAGGGCAATTCCTATTATGATAATCCTCTACTGAAAATCTTTGACGATAAAAAATGTTTCGGAAAGTTTAAGCTAATGGAAATAATAACGGTTTTACTATAATGGCAGAATTTTATGCTGAATGAATTTGAAAACCAGTTCAAAGATATGACAAATATTTAAATCTGTTTGGCGAACATAGAGATATGCAGTTTTGAGATGAAAATAATAAATTTTCTGTATCTATTCCAGTGTATATTTTATAGCATAACAGAGGTTACTTTCTGGGCAGTCCTCGTAGCGATAAAAATAGCACAATAAATGGCATTATCGGCGCACAAAAGTAAGCAAAGCTTAGCACAAATTCTGGAGCCAAGGGGATAGAACTTGTGATAACCGTAAGGTAAATAACCATAAGCATTCCCATATTTGAAAGCCCCTTTAATATGGTATTCCTATTCTTCAAAATTTAAATTCTTTCGTAGTCTCGCATATTTTCTTTGCTTTCTGACTTGCCACAGGATACTGAGTTTAATTCTAAATAAACACTTTATTATTTAATTATCAAAAAAAATAATATGTGATATTTGCCAGTGCTGCTCGGAATATATTTAAAACTGTAAACATAATCTCTCGACCTCAAAAAGGAAACAGTAGCATTAGCTTACTAAATTAATTAAATAAAGAGATTATTTCGGTAAAAGTAAATATCTCACATATTATGACGATAAAATAAATCATAGTCCCTAGGGGCGATCAATTTCCCCGTAATATTTTCTTTTTAAACTTTCTAAACTCCTATTTAAATTATAAGACCCAGTTTAGTATCCCAATTGATAATATCACGAAAAGGCTAACTGAATACATATCATTTAGATTTTTTTTCGATTTAAAGTCCGATTATTTTGCGTGGAAAACGTTCGCAAATATGATATCCCTCCTCGAAAATAATGTAGGTTGGTAGGGGGAAGTTAACACATCGACTACTAGAGAAAATGACCATTGCAAGATTTGATACGGTTTCTCATTTCTCTAGTTCACTTGGAAGATAGACTTGCTCAGTTGGTTACTTTATTCACCGCCGTCAAAAATGTGGCGAATTAATCGAAGTAGATATTTTCAAGTAAGAATAGTTTGAGAAATCAATCAAAAGAGTTTCTTCAAATATCACTATTTCCATAGGAGTCTTTCCTTATAGCTTTTTTCACTTAAAAACTGAGAGTTTCATTAAGCATATTGAGCTTATACTGACATATGGTTGTGAGGGAAGAGTGTGTCTGATGTCACTTAAATAGTATAAAATTACAGTCAACTACCTAAGACAAGGGGCGATTTATACAGCGTACTTGATACCAACACTAGGGAACAAGGAGAATGTGCAGAATAAAAAAGCCCATCATCACTAAAATACACATTATGTACAACTCCCAAACAAATACCCGTTTAGTTTCATTCATAAAATCCCAAAAGCGTCGCTTACCTTATAAATTATGCTGGAAATATTTAAAAGCAGTGAAAATTATTGCATTTCACAGTATTAATATTTAACAAGAATACTCGGGCAAATAATCTCACATAAAAATCTATGTATCTCTGATTGATGAATTGCCTATGGGAGATCGCCACCAATTTGGCGATATTTTTTAGAGAAATTTTGACCCCTTCCCCAAACTCGAAGATCTGCGTCACTTTGTTGACCAGCATTATGACGTAAATGTTACCATTTTGCCAGTTGTTTTCAGTTACAGGAGCACGCAGGCATATAGCACTGGTCTCCCTGACTTTTTCTGCAGGTAGTGGATTACAGCAACTACTTCTGGTGTTTGGGGGTCTAAGGAGTGGTACTTTTAGAAAAATACAGATATTCCACAATTTTTTATCTTCCGCGGATTCAAGGAGGAGGGACTGTATTACGTGGCCTGTGTCTTGATCAGCACCCTCTCGGGGGTCTTTTCTGGATCCTGTAATTAGAATGGAATGTGACAAGACCCCTCCACCCCTATGGAATTAGGCGAATAATCCGCACCAATCGTAGAATTCATTATACCGAAAGCGCGAATTGATTCGTACAAACATTATTAAATCATACTTTTTCCCGAGTTGATTAGAAAATCCGCCATAAAATTTCTAAGTAAACCTTTCGCCGCTCCATCAAAATATAAGTCTGAGAGCGGAAGTAAATAGGAAGTCCTTGATCCACTAATTCAAAGAACGTCTTTTAGAGAAGGTCACCATAATATATTAGGCTAGAGTTAATATTTATGATGAAGACACTATTTAAAAAAAAGAACACACGACGATTATTTGGGAATACCTACTTAAGGGACACGCAGTTATGGAGGGTCTTTAATATTTATGAACTACGAGAGAGATCTTACACCTGTATAATCATCTAACTGCTATGCAGCTATGAGACACCTATAAGGAGAAAACGTTTATATAATGATTATTTGCTTTAAACGTATAACCTCCACTAATAAAACGTATGCTAAATATCAGTAGTGACAAGCATTAGGGAATGTTCATTCATTGAATCGAGTTCACCTTGGCTCCTCTGCGAGAATCAACACTCGGTCAAGGATTGCTTCTTGGCAACTAAGAATAAATATAATTATTAACCAAGTCCCTAAAAGGCATCTGTATGCAGTGGAAATTTTCTAGTGTTTAAATAGATATCATATTAGAAAATTAACATTTTTAGAAGTTTTTTAATATTCATTCATACCACGCCTTGATTCACCTTTGGTATTCCCTCCTTGAATCGAACGGATGAAGCATCGTGCCCGCGTTCTTATAGGTGAGCTAGGAAAAATAAGGTACAACTGAAGACTTCTAATGGATCAGGGAATTGGTAGCCTTTTGCTAGTCACGGGTTGTCAAATTCTACACGGAAAATGTGTAGGTATATCCTTCTCTTATGGAAGCCATGACACCAACGCCTACGCATGAGTCAGTTAGAGTAGAGCCAATTGTTACTGACCCCTCCCATGGGTGATTGAAAATTGGATGTTATTATGCAAATATTAAATCGCCATTGGCCTACATAGTTTCGTGACACAGATGTCAACCCTTACGCCATGAATACCTTAACGAGAGAAGTTATTGGAAGTTCTATTTACATTTCAATTGGCTTACTGCATCTCATAAAAGCTCGATGCATATTTTCAATGGCATATGTATGGAATAAGTCTAGTTTTCAATGAATGCTGAGGGTGAAAAGTAATGATTTTGCTTTTCCTCATTCAGAATCACGCCGCCTCATATTCAAACCCAATGGGAAAAACCGCAATACTATTCACACAAAGATGGTGCACTGTAGTTTTGAGAAATCGTTTGCCGCAATCCTATAACAAATGGCAACCCAATAAAGTTTGGCATTGACTCCAAATGCTACATAGTGCGACGTTACTCATCACGCCACGAACTAACGAACCCTAGAATGAAATACAGAGAAAAAATTAAAGCTAAATTTAATCTGGAATCTATAGTTAATTCAGAAGCAACTTGAGACAGTAGGTCGACTTGATGTTCGATACAAGGTATAAAATCATTATTATGGATGGTTAGGCCACCATCATGAGGCCTTCAAGAACTTGATTAGATTTGTTGTCTCAGGCGTAACTTTATGGAATTTGCATAAGATATTGATATGAAATAGTTTACTTTGTAATTCCACACACTTTATGTAAAAAACACCTGATGTGCCAGGTACCACCAGGTACCTGATGATGACGTTCCACGTCGAAACCTGGATCGTGTTTTTTTAAATCAAGTGCGTGGAATCACAAAGTAAACTTTCATTTCAACTTGATTAGACTTTGAGAATGAGATATCGAAAGTTCAAATTCATGGTTATCAGAAAGAGAATGAGTCGCGATCCACGATCTGCGGCAGCTGTCATCAATATAATAAGCTCAGGATGCATACCAACTTTACGCAACTAATTCGACGGATTTGACGACATCGGATTCCAACTAAAATTCCATCTGAGTACGGAAACAAGCTCTTCAGTGAGATATCGATGAAGGAAGGAGGATACGTTCCAGATAGCTAACTCCATACTTAAAGAAGATATGCTTCTGCATGGTTTATATCGATAGGAATAGAATCGATTACATAGAAAAAGTTTAAAAATAAGCTGACAACGCTTAGGTAAAAACATTTTTAAGGCTTTAAATCCAACTTCTTCAAGATTATTCTGAATTATCCTCTCAAGGGTACTTCTTGAAAACAATCCTCTCATTTCCAGCAATCACTGCTAACGCAACGGCTGACGAAAGAAAATTATCATTATTACGAGCAGCAGTATGCTGGCATAGTGTAGGTTACTGGGTAACTACGCACTACGATATTCCTAAGCTCTAACTAGCATGTACGCAAAATATCCTTAATAATATTTGATATTACACGAACTCATTCTTTAGCTTTGCATATTGTTTAAAACCCTAAATTCCATCCAAAATGCCTATTATTTTACTCCTTCTAGCTTCCCCAGCATTTTAGCCAGCTCTATTAGCAAACAGCATCTCGTTGGCTCTAAGTATCTCCGTCATCCACTTATACTGAAAGGAAAACACTGGATGAATATAAATGTAGCAAGGTATGCTAGCGAATGAAATGAAAGGTAGCGAGGGATGCTAGCGAAACTTAAATGGGTGATGACTCACCAAGAGAACAGAAGTTTGCAATCACGGTATGCTCAACTGGCAACTTGAAGATCCTGGATCTTAGTAAAATGATTTCTTTCACTGCGTCTTCAACAATTCGAGTGGTACCGCATCCATCGTTTGGCAGCCCGGCTTGTTAAACGAAGTGGCATTCCCTTGAAGGTATCATCATTAAACCGGTATAGTTTCAGGCTTAACTTGGTGGAAAATTTCCACATTGGAGAGAAATAATAATTGACAATTGTCAATTATATTATACTTATAATATACCATACTAATTTCCACTATATACCATAATATAGTATAGTGGAATCACAATTGTTGATATATTGAAATGAAATTATTGACTTCGTAATTCAACATACTTTATTTAAAAACACGACCCAGGTTTCAGAATGATGATGTTCAACGTCGAAGCCTGGGTCGTGTTTTGAAATGAAATGTGTGGAATTACTAAGTCAATAATTTCATTCCAATATGTTATGCAAATTCCATAAAGTTACGCCGGAGACAAAAAAACAATTGTTAATTATCATTTCTCTTCAAAATTATCATTAAGTTAAATTCTACTACACCTAAAGTAATATACAATAATCGAATACTACTCTCTGTTTTCTCACAACAAACAGAATCCCACCTGGAGTTGTCAGTTAAATGGTTAAATTAAAAGGTTAATGAAATGGTTTCTAATTTATATTGTTCCGAATAAGCGCTGCCTTCACTGCTAAATTGGTAATTCGAATAGAATTTCCATGCATTTTTTCAGCATGCAAAGCATCAAAATGTGCAGTCTGTCAGATAAAATTAATAGCCACAGTAAAAATCACAGCAGCGATTACTTGATTATACAAATAGAAGTAATCCGCCTTGGTGAATGGTGAATTGAAAATTTGAATCTGTATTATGAATTTATAATTTATGAATTTTATAACTTGTTTCGACAGAACACTGGAAATGAGAAGCTGAAACCATTGTTCCAAGGTAGCACCAATGATATTTTTTTATGTTTTATGGCGTAATGGTCTGCTTGAGCTGGTAGCGGGCTTGTCTGCGATTTTATGATTGCGAATAAAATGTCGTAACAGAATATTCGTATTGTATAAAAATATACACAACGTTTTTCGTTCATGCGTATTAGTACAAAATGTTTTTATATTGTTAACTCATAATGGGCAAGTCTCCATTAAATAAATATATAATATTGTTATGAAGATAGCCTGTACAAATATGCGATACAGTATAATTTTATTTACTGGCCTGCGTCATGGTTGTTTCTGTACAGCGGCTAGAGTAAACACTTCTACGGGTGTTACTTAAAGGCGCGTGAACATCCATGAAAAGCAAACTATCCTATTATTAGTGCATACCTTCCCAAGGATAAGGTGTGTTCTATTTGTTCTGTTGAGTTGCCCGTTGCCTAACAAAGGGAAAAGTGGGAAGGGAATTCAAAAGAACGTTTTATCCGGATACGGTCAAATTTCAGTCCCCAAACGGGTAAGATGGATTCAATAAGAAAGCGAATTATCTAGAAAACGATATAGAAACTTCCTCTTCTCTTATCATAGAAAAAATATACACAAAATCAAACATTCGTGCACGGAGATCTGAATTTTCTCCAAGTCAAATCTCACAAAAATTCAAACTGCTGAGAATGAAACGCTTGCGGAGTTTTCAAGGTCGGGGTATAAAAAACGCGCAATGAAACTTAGCATATTTTTACGACTACTCAATGAGATCTTTTGAGGCTGCAGAATGTCTGCCCAGGCCTACGTATTTCGGTTTTCAGCGGAGGTCAACCCGTTGAAATTTTCCCGAGGCAGATTAAGTCATTTTTGACGGGTGAAGAACTCATCTATTCCTAAGAGTTTATGCCACTATCGGAGAAAAGATCGATCATCGGAATCAAAGGATTTTTTAAACACAGTACCACATTTGAACACAGTTGAATTACATTCGTTCCATAAATTCCTGCAATATAGATCAAGTCAAGGACCCATTTCTCATCGTCGAAGCAACACGAGCATTTTCAATGAATGGCTCCGTTGTCTAAGATGCAAGCGAGGCCACTAGCGATTTTTTTATTTACTCTTTGGGGAGAGTTTCAATTTCACGCCGTTGGCACACAGCTCCATTTAATCGAGGATAAAATTAAAACGGGTAGATAGAATTGCATGACAAATATAGGGCTGGTAACGATGAAGCAATTCATATCATTTCAATGTTTTTTTTTATCCCCGTAATAAACACGTAATCGCTTAGTTAACGTCCTCTCCCGGAAAGTATTTTAAACATCCTAGAGCAAATATTAACAATATTCGAAAGTCAATAGGATGGGAATTGAAAAGCATCTTACCTTTGTGAAATAAAATACAGGGAATTTGGAGGAAGAATTTAGGATTTTCTTTCCATCTGTCCTAACGTTTTTCGGTATCCTTAAAAAAGTTCGAGACCTTTGATTATGCCAAGAGTTCCTGAGGTATCACCCTGATATAAACCAGATATTAGAAATAAAATTGAAATCTTTAGTTTCAAATTTTTTCTCATTTATATGAGCCCAATGCGGAAAGGGTCGAATCGACGAATTAAAAGTGAACCTCCTTTTGTTGTCCTTTAAAATACTACTATTTTAGCTATAAGAAATGTGTATATTACAAGCTTCATCAATTTGGCTCCAGTATTGACTGTACGGCAGCCGTTACAGATTGAAACATGTTCACCTCGCCTACGGCAACGATGAAGATAACACGCAACGAGCAATACGCTGCACTGAAATATTGTTCTCGCTTCAACGGATTGACTGGCAAAGCCTATGCAATGCTGATCAAGGCATATGGAGAGCCTGCTAGCACAACTATGAAATTGTTCAGAATATTTAAAGACAGTCTATTTCAATGGCAGGTGGACCCGGAACTTCAGTCACTGTTCTTGCGAAGTAAACATTAACACCGCCGCTGCCATTTTGAGAGAAGATCGTCAAATAAAATTAATAACGTGTTTGTACACCGTGGGTGCCGCAAAATTCACCGGGAAATCGCAATACCTCGCAAAAACCATTGTGAAGAGTGTTACTCATTCACTATAGAGTCCAGACCTAGTCCCAGGTGACCTTTTTCCTGCTCCTCTCTTTGACCTTTCTGCAATCCCTCTCCCATTATGTCCTCAATACCTATCCACCTACACTATACTGCGCCAGCAGTGTCCTAACGCAGAAATATTTTTCAGTGTGGCCTATGGAGTCGAAGACCTTTGTCCTCTTGGGGTAGAGTTTGTTAATGAAATGTTCCAAAGTTAACGGGTGATTCCTACGAACATGTTTTGAGGACAAAGATTTTTCCAACATTTTAAGATAAACGACCAGAAAAGGCTGCACGTGTGCTTTTCCATCGAGACAACACTAGCGATCTTCACTCTGGTATGTCTTCGTAACAAGATTTTTGAAATGGTTTCTCATGCTTCCTACTCTCCTGAACTCGCTCCTAGCGATTGCTGCCTTTTGTCAAGGCTGAAAAACACTCTCTGTGGTCTCACATTTGTCATTCGGATCGCTCTTGCATCCGAAAATTTCCGGAGGGCAAAAGCGTTGTTGAAGATTTCATCTTGGCCATGGATTGAATCATGTCTTCGACGTAGTGGAAAAATGTGTGCCTTAACAAGGAGATTTTCTTGAGAAGTAAAGAATTTTCAACTCTCTGGTTTACGTAGTTTGTCAGAAATAAATTAGGGGACAAAAATTTGACCAAATCTCGTGTATTGGCCTCGGGAAGGAATTTCAACATGCTTGAACGCAAACAGTGCGGGATAAGCCTACCTGTCAGCGAAATGCCAACATGATTTGTCCCTAACCTGAAATCTTCTACCTGGGCAACAAACGACAGCACCATATATTATTGTAGAACGGTGGGAGACAATTAACTAAATAGAAAAAAGTTAGCCTGCGAAAAATGTCAGCGAAATTTGGCCAGCGATAGGGATTACCCTATTTTATCAATCACCTTTCCCCCATCCCGTTATTTTTCCACCCAACCCTCATACTTTACTTCCCTCTTCTTTTTGGTACGTGCATATACATAACTACGATGCACTCCTTGTTTCTCAATTAATAAGTGCGTTGAAACACTTAGAGAAAAAACAGGGCGAAACCAATAAATCTTAGCGGCAGACAGCACATACAAATTAAATTTAGAACGTGACTGAATAATTCCATCATATCTCGTATGAAACAGAAAATTTTATTCATCTAAACTAATCCTGTTCTTTTACCATAGCCCCTCCCGGAAAATACCTTCAAATGCAATATATAGAATTCAACATTCAGGCACGCATTTATTGAGCATTGCTAATTGTAAATACCTACTCAGTCCATTGTGTGGCCCCATGAGGAATCACCCTACGCCATTAATTTCGGCCATTATTTTATTTTCCTGTTAATATTTTTATGTTTGATAGTTTATAATTTATCCTCTTCGATCAATTTGTTTGAACTAAGAAGAGAGAAAGTTTACCGACAGTCTTCCGTTCGTTGCCTTCACCTGAAGCATATAATTTCACTAAAACCATTTGATGTTAAAATGTCCTAATTATTATAGGTTTCAGTAATCAAAACCATCGACACCTTTAAAGACATATTTAAATTATTGCTCCAATATACTTTAATTCCAGTGCCTTACACACGAGTAGGAAGTACTGATCATGCACATAAATGTTCTCCGAGGACCAATCATTACATTTGAATACATATTTTATGACCATATGTCCGTCATGTACCAAAGAGCACTTAAATTAGCACTGCTCATGAAATATTTTGATACACACGATACAGATTTAGGTGTGATGCGGTAGAACCGTTATATAATAACAGAAACAAAAACTTTTACAGTTTTCCACTTATTTCAGTTCTAATCATTTGTATTTTGATGTACTTTATCATTTTCAAGAATGTTTTGAAATGATGTACACTGAAACTTGCCAAGATTAAATTTTAATAAGTGAAAAACTGAAATTATTTTTGTTTTATTGATTAATTATGCTTGGCATTTTTTCACAAAAACTTTACTAAAACAAAACAATATAAATAATAAACTAAAAAAATACTAACTAAAACTTGTGGAAAAATATCACGTTTAACCATTCAGTGATCATAAATTTTTACAAAGTAGAGAGGAATATAGAATACAACCAGGACGTTTTTGCCTGTTTTGTAGATTTCGAAAAAGCGTTTGATAGAGTGAAATGGGAAAAATTAATGCGTGTATTGCAGAAAATAGGAATGGATTGGAGGGACAGGAGACTGATCCGCAACCTGTACATGTCTCAGACTGCTCAGGTGCGAGTGGGGAACGGAGAGTCCGGATGGGCAGTGTTAGGAAGAGGTGTAAGGCAGGGTTGCCCATTGTCACCCGTGCTGTTCAACGTATATGTGGAGGAAATGATTAAAGAGGCATGGGAAGAACTGGAGGTAGGAATGAAAGTTGGAGGGGAATTCGTAAAATCGGTTAGGTTTGCTGATGACCAAGCATTAGTTGCTCAGTCAGCCAAGGGGTTGCAAGCATTGCTGAGTGAATTGGAGGTTAAATGCGATAAATTTGGGATGAGAATCAATATTAATAAAACAAAGGTTATACGATTTTCCAGAAAGAAAAAGGCTAGGCTAAATATTAAAATAGGCGGGGAAAGAATAGAGCAGGTAGAGCAGTTTACATACCTCGGAAGTGTTTTGGACCAATTCGGTCAAAGTGGTAGGGACGTAAGGAGAAGAATTGCGCTAGGCAAGGAGGCTTTCTCAAGGAGGAGGGAGTTGATGACGGGGTGTTACAGGGTAGGGATGTTAAGACAAGACTCGTAAAAACTCTGATATGGAGCGTAGCTATGTACGGCGCGGAAACGTGGTCACTGAAGCAGGAGGATAGACGTAGATTGGAGGCTTTTGAAATGTGGGTGTGGAGAAGAATGGAGAAGGTGAAATGGACCGAAAGGAAAACAAATGAGGAAGTACTAGAGATGGTGGGTGAGGAGAGGGGTTTGTTGAGAGAAATCCTATGGAGGCAGGAAAAATGGATGAAAGGCGTATTGAGCGGTAGTGGAATGTTGAAGAGAGTAATAGAGGGGAGAACGTTTGGCAAGCGAGGTAAGGGCAGGAACAGGATAGGGATGTTGGACGGGATGAAGGGAGGAAAGAAGTACACCGAGATGAAGAGGGACCTGATATAGATTAGTTTGATAGGTGGGGAGTCACAAAATGTTTATTTGATAGTTGTGTCCATCCAAAAACCTACCTTAAACGGTAGATTACCTAATAATAATAGAGCCTAAAACCATCGAATTCGTATTTTTGTTTATTTTATTACTTATCTAATGTTAGTCATTTAGTGCCAGTTGCGAGCGGATTTTTAATCACCGACACATTTGATATCTTACGATAATTCATTTCAGCCCAAACAATTTACCATGGTGTTTTTATTGTTACAAACTCTCATATTTTATTGGTAATTTTTAGTAGTTCAAAATTTTTTTCGAAAGCTTGATTCGCATTTTCAAACATTTAAACTGCGTCACGCACTTCACGTAAAATCAACGAGGTTTTGATTAATTTAGATTTTTTCTTTTTTTTTCAGGAACATAAATTACTCAGTGCCAAAACAAATAACAAAGAAGCTTTGGGAGAGACCACTGGGAAGCGTCTGACGAGGAAATATTTCTTTGATCTTCGGCCAGTTGATTCGGCTGTAATGACTGGCTCCCTGTCATGGCTACCATGGGGACAATGGGGTCTGGTAGAAGTCATAGCTATCTTTGCTATATCAATAGGTTTCACGTTATACAGGTTTTCATTCGCATCGCTGGTCCACTGGAGGCGTAACGGCATCCCGTACGCCCCCGCGTGGCCTCTCTTCGGGAGTATTTCCGACGCAGCTTTGGTTCGCAAACCCATAGGCGAGGTGTACGCTGATATTTATAACCGTGAGAAAGGAAAGAGGTATGTGGGGTTTTACAAGTTCACGCAGCCTGCAATCCTTCTCCGCGATCCCAAACTCGTCAAGAAGGTCATCGTCACCGATTTCGATTACTTCCCGTCGAACGAAGTTCAGGGAGATGAGAATTTGGATCCCATGTTCGGGCGACACCTCTTTGCTCTCAGTGGCGTGCGATGGAGCAGGTTACGGGGCTGCTTGGTTCATGGATTCACAGAAGAGAAGTTGCGGGAAATCTTTGCCCTATTGCCCGAAGTGTGCGACATTCTGAAGGGCCACGTCGACCAGAAGATGAGGGATCGTGATGGAACGTGGGAAGTGGAGTTGAGGGAACTCAGCACCAACTTCACGACGTCTACCTTGTCGACTTGTGCCCTAGGTATTCCCTGCGATGCCATCAACCATCCGGAAACGGAGTTGAGGACTATGGTGAGGTTGTTGCTGGAGCCGACACCGAAGAAAGTACTCTCGCAACTGATCTTTCTCCAGATCCCGTGGTTGGCCAAGCTGTTAAGGATACCGTTCGTTCCTCGTGAAGTCACGGAGTACTTCAGAGAGACTGTCTACGAAGAGGTGAAGAGGAGGGAACAAGAGAACGTCCGACGAAATGATTACATGCAGATGTTTATACGACTTTGGAATGAGGGAAGACTTCGTCTGAATCAGACTGAGGACCATCAAGGAAATCAAAACATGGATGAGGGAAAACGAAGTGAAGTCGGCGGAGTGATACAAGGTAAGGAAGTGGTCACGATTTTTATATATGACTTATATGAATATTCTTTTCCTGAAATATACGCAATAGAATGTAAAACATCAGAAAAACTAGCTAAAAAGAATAAAAATTCAAATTCTTCCGAAGAATCCGATGAGACGATAGATGCGCCCTTATTCTAGTTTTCCAGTAGGAGGAACACTATTTCAATTCCTCTATTATTTTTAAATTGTCAATAACTCCATAACATCATATATTTTTAGTATATAAATGCTAAATAAGTGCATAAAACATTAACTACGTAACTTCATGTTCAGAAAACAATGACTGCAAGGGATCTACATCTACGTGGCATCTGTAAGTCATCGCTGGGGTGTGTTTTATGGGGTGATGACACACCAGTCATTCAATATGAAAAAATAAGTTTTTTTAATTGTTAGTTACACTATATGTGTAATAAAATTATTAACATAATGTTTTTTTAAAACCTACGGTTGCATGCACTACAGTATCTAAATGAGTTATATTATGCCGGGAATAACTCGCGGAGCGAAGGTTAAATTACAGATTCTCCACTCTTGTATAAATTGGAAAGATGTCTCGTTAGCAGAGATGTTGAAAATGTATTTTTACCCCCATCGTACTACGTTAGATCAAGGTTATGTCAATAAAATTAGAGAAATTAACTGTAGAGCAGATAGATTTAAGGTGTCATTTTTTCCAGGAACGATAAGGGATCATAATAACGTACGACCACGGTAGGGGTAAAAATATTCTGGTCAAAATTACTCCAGTGTGTATTCACCCCTGCCACACACCATAGGGGTGGTTTGCAGGATACTAAAAAATATTAGATACTAAAAAAATACTTTCCTGCGCATACGAGAGGAGCTTTAGGTAACGATGAGGACACTATCTTAACTAATGCTAGATTAGATACGGATAGCATCATAAGCTACTTACAATGAAAAAGAAATACTTTTCCCCCTTGTCGAATAATCTTATTCTGATCCATTATTGTTCGTGGGGCAAATGAATTCTTAAATCTATCTGTTCTACGCTCAATCTCTCGAATGTTATTAATAAGATCTCTCCTAGTGTATTACGATGAACTTATAATAAATTTTCAAATTCGTCGCAAAAGAGACCTCCTTTCAATTTATGAAAGAGATTTAATCTCTAATTTAACCTTTACTCGGCGAGTGATTCTCATCTCAGTTTCTAAAATAATCTTGATACGCTACTCAGTTTACCATAACAATGTTTAAAAAATCTAGCTCTTCCACGCTGCACGCGATCCAATTCGGCAATTAATCCAACTTCGTGAGGATCCCATATACTTGCAGCATATTCTACTTGAGGTCTAACTAGCATAAGATATATTCAACAGATTTAGGTGAGATGTGGTGGAAGTTTGTCATTATGAGAAAAAATTGGCACTTTTCCATAGATTTGGAAGTAAATCTGTGGAAAAGTGCAATTTTTCTCTCATAGCGTACGATAACATAGTTCTTTCACCTTCTCGTCGCATTTCCCCAATACTTCTATAATAAAACCCAAATTGTTGTTGGTTTCAAGAAACTGCGGGAGATGCCGCAACAGTAACTTTTAACGGAGTCATCCGCGAACATGCATTTCATTGCAACAATTTCAGAACGTAAAAATCCCGGTCAAAGCGAATGATTTTTACGTTCTGAAATTGTTGCAATATTTTTGGTTTGTTCACATATTCCCCGTATATGTTTCACCCACTAGAGGTCGTGAGTAAGGGTAACTCCTAAGTATTGAATCGATTCTACACTTCATATTTCGGTAAATCAAATCGTTTCAAAGCAATATTACGAAATAATACCACCTATTTGTTTGTAAATCGACCATCAGTTGAAAGAGTGCATCATCGAGTGTGGAATAACACACTGGATGATGCACTTTTGGCTTGCGAGAAAATCCAGGAGGGGCAATCATTACCTGCACGTTGCCATATTACAGGTCAAAACAAATTTCACATTAAATAGAGTCTTACAATGTCGCTACACAAGAGTGACTTAGGAGGTCACAAATAAGAGGTACAATACATCGAATATTCTAGCTTACTTCCCACATGAATTCTAAGTGAGCCTGTCATTCACAACTCGGTTGATTCAAGCTCAGCCAAAATGTCAACCCTGAGGCTTGATTCTTTTAGAGAATGGCAGGACATTCCATTCTTTCCCCAGAATCAGGGGTTTTGATGTATCAGATGCGGCGGGCAGATATTTCCGTCAATTTTAACATTTCTGTCACACTCTCTATCCTCCTATGCTTCCCCAGTACATATCCGGCAGCCTTTCTTTGTACCTTCTCCAGTTTTGTAATACAAGGAAGGACATACAATACTTGTATCGTATGTCCTTCTTCGTGCAGGTCCAATAAAAGTGATTACTCTAAAATTGTTCTTACCAGGGCCTTATACGCCTTTTCCTTAGTTCCACTATTGCTCCATTTGAGGTTTCTCATCACCCAATGCAGAGTTTTGAAGGCTTTTATAACAATGTATTCTACGTTCAGCCCCCACCCTAAATCCTTCAAAATTAAATCTTTAAATATCTAAGGAAAAACAGGTATCACTTCTAGGAATGACATTTTCTGAGAATTTGTAGTCCTTATTGGTTCCATTTACCTTGTTACTAAAAGTGATGGGTTTGCATTTGCTATCCGTGGGAGGAAGGGGCGTTACTGCTGAATCCTTCCGCTGGCGTAAGTCACTAATTACACATCTCTTTTACTCTTACACAATATAAAAGGAGACAATTATTTTCAGGAAACTTCGAAGGTAAAATATAACGTTAAAATTTGTTGTCATAGTTTCGTATCAAAGAATTATATCAATAACTTTTTGTACAATCATTGATTTTTAAAATAAAAACACGTGAGGTGCTTTTCTCACAAAATCACCAATAAGATACTGTGAAATGATTGTGTGTAATTTCCAGCCAACAAGATATGTTACCCGAATTTTTCGCGCGTTTTATTCTCTCGTTTTTTGGTAAATCATTATTTTCTTCTTTTTGAAACAAATGTGTGGATACCTACGATCCTCTTAAAAAACTAAAGAAAACTTCCTAGCTCCTTTATTGCGAGTAATAAATCAACTAATGAGAAATAAACGAACTTCAAAAAATTCTAATTGCTTAACCAGACACACTGGAAAACTCGTTTAAAATTCATACTTACGCTAATCATAAGTTTCTAACGGCAGTGGTAAAAAACGATGCTTTAGTCGTCCCTAATTTTACGTATTTTTCGTCGACACTAAAGTTTCACTATTTTTAAAGGTACCACGTTCCAGCTGATTTAACCGTCAAAACGTGGCTTGCTATTTTCCAGCCATGACAGCTAAATCAATCGATTTATAATTTTCCAGAAGCTAAGCCCTCCGATAAGATGTGTATCATACGATTAGAAATTAAACCTCAACTCGGGAATGAATGGAAGTGCCTTAGGCGAGGAGAATATTTTCAGCAAGGCAAGGCGCAGGAAGAACATGTACCACCTCACAGATTAGGCATTAGAACACGTGCGCGTACTTATCAGGTTTCATATCGTGTCCGACAATAATATATCCCATTAAACAGGATATTTTTATTTCCGATTTTTTCGCAACAATCTGAAGCATTTTCATCTTCTTCCGAATATATACATAAAATCCCACAATTAATGCAAACCGAGATGATTTTGCACATTTATTTCTTATTAATGACTATTCTTGATAGGTTCCTTGGATATTTTAATCTTCAAAGTGCCAGTTATGCCAATCGCTAATATCATAAATAGGCACTTTCTTTCTTCACACCCGCGCATAATCACCTCTTTGATACCAACTCTCCACTCATGGCAAAATGTCCTTGGACTACGTTTCGTCGGAACGAAATCCTTTCTCTACGCTCAAGAACCGAGACACTGAAGCTCTAGGTGAGAAATAATACTGCGCAATCCTCTTCCTAGGTTTCCGAGCTATTCGCGTACTCATGAGAGTTTGCAGAGCAACGTAAGAAACGCAAACAAGAGGGAAACCGTTTTAGTATCAGTTTCTTTTCCAAACGTCCGGTCAGAGATAAAAAGAAGAGGAAATAGCCGTGTATGTACACTAAAATGAATGTACAGGTCTTAGACTTATCACGCGGCCAACTCGCGGGCATAAGAGTAAATAAGTAAGTTGTGGGAACAAGCCAGATTCGCTTCGTCTTAGCTGCTCCACATTCTCCGTAATATTTATCGAAGACATCAACCAACATTTATCAAATATATCAGTCTATCCTGCAAATATAATAATTTTACTAATACGCCTTTTAGAGAACAGCATTATCCAGATTTATGACATTTAGACGTCACGTAATATCGTTGAATTTTATGACGGTAGGTACGAAGTTAGAAGGTTCTAGTTAGGAAAATATTGACAATGAAGGAGGTATTATCTCTAAGATATTCCAATTCAATGCCAGTTTTGGGTATCCCAACGTGAGTTAATATAATATGTATGCGTTTATATAAATATTTCTATTTTTTCTCTTGTGTGTAAATATCGTGCAACAAAATTTATTTTTTATTAAAATCATAGTGTACTGGGGAAATATTAGTTTAATTATTGCCAAGAACTTCTTTCGACCCATCTTTCGCAACTAAAAGTGTCATCGCGTTGAGTTTTCACAGCGAGTGGATATCAACTCCTTACATTTTACAAAGTTCAGTCAGAAAATCTAAGGATGTTTCAAATCTATAATTTGGTCGAATCTGAATCCCAAAGTAAAATCCTTTTTTTCGGTTAATCTCAACTCAACCCTTTCTTCGTCATGTTGTGTGTCTTGACTCCTTACTCAGAATGCACTATTTTAGTTGTATTTAAATCCAAGTTATAATGTTAAACATCATCTTTCTAATCAATCATGCCTCAAGTATTTTCGAGAAAATAATAGGAATGACTGATTTCAATTTGAATCATATATTAGCTTACTTTTAAATATTTAAAACTCGTTAAACATTTTCACTTATTGTGGGATGCTTAATGTCCACGTTGTTCGAGTCTTAAAATCCCCTTCGTGGCCATGGAGTCCACAAGAACGGATCGATATTCATTCTTAAGTCCATTGTTCTGCAAATGTATTACTACATCAATTTCGGCCGAAGTGTCAGCTCGAGCCAGGCTTTTGGGTCTGCAGAGCAGAACTTTTGTTCCGGGAAGCATATTTCTTAATTCGCTATTAATTGCCTAACTATAACAACCTGAGGTTAAAGGAAAGTTTTAAATTTTGGATTCATAGCGTTTATAGTTTGAACCAGAGTAATGGCAATGAACAGCCTCGGCAGCGTTATTTACTTTTAAAAAATGCTAACTCCCTGTTCAAGGCTACTCGTCAACGATGAAAACTTGGAAAGTCCATATGATGATGAATGATGACGAGTATTTTATCATACGCTAAAATACGATGCGAAATGTGTTGCTGGTCAGCTCATACCATACTCATTTCCCATTAATGAATGATTCTGTCGGTCGGCTATAAATTTTGAAAGATTTTAAGCAAGGAGAAACCTGCTTAAGGACAACTCAGACTTACGAACATTTTTGCTTTTCCAGGCAGGTTTTCATGTAAATATGTAAGGTAAAACCCTCACATAAAAGGACGGGCCTCTTTTTTATTTCTCATGGTAAAAAAACAACTTTTACGAGGGTTTTTCCATTCCAATCCTCAAACTCTTAACAAATTTTACCTCAATACAGCATTTGAGTCGCTAGAGGAAAGGCTGAGGCGGTAAAATAAACCAGAAAAGATTAATTGCTGGTTCTCAGGGTAGGATGAATAAAGGATAGGGACTACGAGTTGCATTCTTGAAACTTCTAATCACGAAAGCTAGAGGAGCTTTAACGAAGAGCACGAGCTTGTGAGAACTAATTGTCCCGGAACACGGGTCATCGATGAATCATGTTCAAGACTTTTCTGGTGGAGGTACTTGGTCAGCCCCAAAAGTAGTATGACTTATTTTTACCCGGATAGACGTACAGACGGGTGGCGGTTTCTCTGCCTGGGTCCGAGGGAGGGGAGTCTCGGGAGATGCTGGAAGCCGGTGGCAGTTGACTCCCGGGACTGACACTGTCGTCAAATACACTGCAATACGTCCCATAAATCAGTCCGTTTGTTGCCGTACAACCCGCAAACATCAAGATGTTTTCGTGTTCCAACGATCCGTACCAAGAATTTATTTCGCTATGGTGAAAGGTTAAAGCTTTGGGCAACCAAGTTTCAGAGCATGCATATAAGGAAAAGAGGGGTGTCCGAAAATCAGCTTTACATTTGGAAGTTAGTAAGAATATTATTCATTAATTGCTGGCATATTAAAACAAAAGAATATGAAGAAGTTGTGGGCTGAAAACCATAATGACAACACGAAGGAAGCGTTTCTTCCAGGGACAACTTTCCATCATCCTGATTATAAATTAAAGAATATTATGCTTTTTCAATCTTACCACAAGAGGTTTCCTGCACTCTAAGGCCCAGGCCAAGATCAAGTCCTTTCGAGTGAAGTCCGAATAATTCCATTGAAAATGTATTCCATTCAAGATGACGTTGCGAAACAATTACGGCTCTTGATATGAGATTTTTTATTATTCGAGCTAGTTAAATCCCTTTAACTCAAATGCCTCGTATATTGAGATTTCGTAACATGGGCATGTAGAAGATGCATCATTAATTTAAAAATATATCAACAGATGCTGGTGAATTTATTGTGTCCGTAGATTCATATCTGTTGAATGTGGACAAGGAGGAGCGTACATATTGCGGATATTGTTAAAAAGCGTCCATGAAGAAGACACTGAAGTGAGGGATGGGAGTCGACAGTGAGCCAGAGCACTTAGCTGATTGACTTTCAAGTCAAATTCTGATGCTTTGTATCGAGTGCAAACAATTAAAGTAACGGCGCATTTAAAAATATAATAAGAATTAAGTAATTAATTCAACTGGTGCAAGTTAAGTTTTGAGAAAGAGTATGAATGACAAAGAAATAATCAAACTACTTTCATTGATCTAACATATATGAAGCATGTACATTTTTTAGTCATTTCCCACGGTAGTATTAGTTTTTGCTGTAATTTGCACTATGGTACAAATTGTTTTTGAATTAATGTTCATTTCGTTCCAATTCCTCTTATTTGACTTTGCGGATAATTAAACCACTTTTAGCAGTCTCAAATTCCTATTTTATTTTTTTATTAGGTAATCTACCATTTAAGGTAGGTTTTTGGATGGACACAACTATCAAATAAACATTTTGTGACTCCCCACCTAGCAAACTAATCTATATCAGGTCCCTCTTCATCTCGGTGTACTTCTTTCCTCCCTTCATCCCGTCCAACATCCCTATCCTGTTCCTACCCTTACCTCGCTTGCCCAACATTCTCCCCTCTATTACCCTCTTCAACATTCCACTACCGCTCAATACGCCTTTCATCCATTTTTCCTGCCTCCATAGGATTTCTCTCAACAAACCCCTCTCCTCCCCCACCATTTCTAGTACTTCCTCATTTGTTTTCCTTTCGGTCCATTTCACCTTCTCCATTCTTCTCCACACCCACATTTCAAAAAAATTCCTATTATATAATTCATATTTATGCATACAATACATATGGAGGTCATTGGTCTTACATTCCCGGATTAATGCTCACGGGTGTGATTGTGAATCAACCGCGTGCACACTGCGGTTTCGCTCGATGGGAGAACCGACCGCCTAAGGATGGTCACACGATGCTGTGCCATCATTTGCTACAAAATTCTGTAAGTGAAGTTATTCACTTTTACAGTCACGTTTCCTTTATTTTTCGACACTTAAAAATTCAAGTTTCGAGTACATGATTTCCGTAGCCCAAAATAATGGCCGTGGGACAAGGTTGCCGCTACATCATTTCGCGTGAGAAAATAACTAAGTCCGCTTCATCAGAAATTGTTTCGAACTAATTGTATCTGTCATTCTTTCTTGAGCAGTAACATCTTAAACGTAGGTTTGTGATTTCCCTCGTACTTCTGAAATGTTAGGTTACATCCGTATTCTGTTTTTGTTAATAATAGTCGATAAATAAGTCTTGTTCATATAAAAATCTGAAGTAAAATCAAAGAACAATCGGCTAAGTTCAACCAACAGCAATGCCTATCGGTCGAACTATCGGATGGGCGGATAGTCACTGTAACCGGAACTTCTGATCCTATATTGCACGAATAATCGGCCAATTTATCGGCATTTCAGTTTTAAGGAAGAAGTGAAGGGCATTCCCAGAATCCATCGTTGGAGTCACATTGGAGAAAGGACTTCGCTTGACATTGGAGGTCTGAGACAAGGAAGGATTGCAAGGAGTGATGGACTGGGAAAACACATAAAACGGTATAAGAGCCTCAAGGACATGCTCGACTGTGCAGTCTATTCTTATAATGTGGAGAACCCACCAGGACTCTTCCCATCTAATCCCTCGAGGATTTTATTTCCATTTTCTTCGAAATTTATTTTCTTATTTAAGAGAGATACCTTTTTCGTCTCTTAGTACTGGATCCCATCTTTAGAGATGCCCAAGTTTTAGGCATGAGAGGAGGTTTAGAAAGGGTTGGTTGGGTAAATTCAAAGGCGGTAAGAAGAATGGATGCAGAGCGTCTTAATTGGCGATGGAAAGCTGAAGACAGACAAAGGGGAAGACATTTATAAGCAAACGAGGAAGAGGGAGGAAAAGAATAGGAAGATCCTATAGGAATGGTCGCTCATTCACGGATTAACGACCTCGGTCGTGATGGTGAATTATTCGCGCGCACGCTAGTTTTCGCTTAACAGATCAGATCGCCAAACATCTTGACAATGGTTATGCAATAATGTGGCATCATCTGCTTTAAATTCTGTGCTGCCATTCTGTTTTTATGTTTTTATTCACGTTTTTGTACAATCAATTTAAGTGTAGCCTGTCACATCTCTCCACGTAAATAGATGCTTTGAAATGTAGCGTTGGACAGTCTGGGCCCATTCACTTCAATAACAAATAGTTTTTAACAGTGGACCATCCATTGATTGTGTTTTATTCTTTGCAAGGTCGATGAAAATGGTTACAAAATACACGGCCGAGGGTGATGGAAAAAGATTTCAGAAGGAAAAGGACCAGGTGAGTTACCCGCAAGGCAGACGGTCACGTCCTTGGGGCAATTTCTACCGTTTTAAGTGTTCCTCTTGCCCTCTCTCTGCGCAGCGCTTTCTTGACTGGACGCTTCATCCCCAATTTATCGCGGGGTCCTATACTTCAAGGCGACTACAACGAAGAATATGGGGGCCACTGTATGGGGGCCATTTACAACTTTCTTAAATTTGGAATTCCGACACTTCTTATTGGCTAATTTCTCTTCAATGGTTGATGGATACTTAGAAGTATCAGCAGTGCTGGCATAGATCGATATAATTCGAACCAAACCGACAAAATACTAAGGTTTCAAGGGGTTTATAGGGTCACGTTAATTCAGTGAACATGGAGACCTTAGGACCCGGATTCGATTCCTGGATACGCTTCTAGACATTAATGTCACGCACGATGTGTGATTTTCTGGGTGGCAGATCATCCTGGGATTTCATGGGTGTCACAGAGATAGAAACTGCCTCCCGTACCATGATGTATGAATTACAGCTGCCCTCTAGCCTTACTTTGTTTCAAGCGAGCAATACTTTCACTAATAAAACCAAGCTTTGAGTTCATTAAGCGCACAATATTTCAATGTGCTTGTTTGCCATAATAAATGTCAAGGACAAATTTCAATCAGGTGATTTTTCATAAAAATAATATTCGTAAATTGAATCGTCATCTCGTTTCAAATGTTTTTTCAGGAATCAGTAAGATTGGACTGGTCATCAGATCTGGCCTTCAAAGGGGACTCAACCCACTGAATGTTTGCCAATAATTTGTATTTGTTGTAAAATGCTAGTTCATAGAATAAGAATTATTTCTTGTGAATTTATAACAACAACCAGGGACAAAGCATACGATTCTTGCACCATAACAATTATTTAATAAATTGAATGTGACCCAGAATTATACTAATGTATTTGATCGACTACTAATGTGTCCCCCTACTTTGGTTACTCATAAATTTCTGTTGACAGTGATCACTTGCCTGGAATAACACTAATGAATTTGATCATGGGTTAAATATGTTCAATTTGCAACCAATATTTTCACAAAATAAGTACCTATACACCTACAGATTTACTGCGCATATGGTAGAGTTAAATGTAACTGCTAACTTACTGAGGATCAAATCCCAAATTCACTTGTAAATATATTCTACATAGGGATGCTAAATTCACCTAATGCTAATAGAATCTAAATGGCTATTTTTTTTTAATGATTCTAAGTCATGTGAAGTATGACATATTCAATCAACGGCAAAAAAATTTAATCAATTTTCATTCATGGCCATAAAATGGAGAACAACTTAACTATTTTCAACCTAAAAAAATGTTCTTAGGTTAAACAGAATTTGTAAGAAATTGACGGTTTGAGACACTATTCTGTGAACATTCATGATCACTGAATAAATAAAATTTGGTGTTTTTCAAACAAAAATTTTTTGGGTGCAAAAATACTAAGTTTTATTTATTCAGTGAGAATTTGTATGTATTGTATGTACATGTATTTTGTAATCCCCATGACTCTAGCTCAAATAGAACTTCCCTAAATGCAACAGAAAATTATTAGGGTAACTTTTTAAAGATATCATAAGCTTATTTATGAATCATGCACACTAACCAAACCACAGTTAATAAATGAAAAAGAAAAACTTTGTTCCAATCCGCCACTTTAAGTTAAGTGGCGGAACAAAGTTTTTCTTTTTCATTTATTAAAATGAACTTCCACAAAGTTGAGGCTGAAACTATGGAGTTAAACCACAGTTATTAACCCAAATATTGGTTTGATAAGTGAGAGTAGACCTCAACCAATACCAAGACCAACAGCATGTGAAAAACCAATACTACTAAAATGGCAAGTGAAATCCGCATATAAGGGAAGGGGGCCAGTTCCCTTTCCTGTGCTATCTATGGTTTCCCAGGAAGATCTGGTCCCCAAAATATCACACAGCTTGGGTAAAGCTGAGGATGTCCAGAGGCATCCCCCCGGAATCAAACCCAGGCCCTCTGGTCCTAACCACTGGACTACAACACCCCTAACTACAATCGTTCCGTAAAAGTAATACACCCATATATTTTAAGAATTGCATGAAAGGAAGAACCTTTTCCTTCCTTGCATCTACTTTCTTTCTACCTCTTGTCTTTGATAAGAACAAGGAAAATTAAGCACAGGAATTCTCTTGAGTAATTTTTATACATTTGAATATTGGTGGGAAAGGTACGGCAGAGTTCATGTGGCAACATGTCCTAAAGAATGTAAAATAACCACCTTTATGCTAGTAGGGCTAGTTCCTTTTCCCAAAAAGTTCTGCTACCCACAAAATAACACACTTATGGTTAAGTTATGGCTGTACAGAGATTTTGTTCTGGTGACATAATTCAAATTTGAAGCAGAGATCCTTTGGCTGGTAGCAAAATACTTGCTCCAAAATCTCTTACCATGTCACAAATTTGTGTGTTCCAAGTGAAAAACTTATTCTAATTGTCTCACATTTGCAACAAATTCATTAATCATCAAGTTGAATATATTGATCTCATGTTTTTCCCATCCTTCAATCAAATGTTCCATAAAAGGTCAAATTTAATAACAATTTTTCTCCTCATGCTTGGAAAAATTACAGCCCTTGATTTAAAAAACAATCAGCATGAACTGGATGACATAACGGCTGTAGCATTGGCTTTTGTGAGTGATGGAACGGTGACCACTGCAAGTTTGCTCAGCTTTGCATTTTTTGAACTTGCTCACTACCCAGATGTTCAAAGCACATTGAGAAAGGAAATTATAGAAGTGCTGGAACGTCATGAGGGAATTGTGACCTTTGCAGCACTGCAGGAGATGACATACCTTGATATGGTGTTGCTAGGTGAGTAGTAAAACTATTTACATAATTAAAGTCCTTACACATTCCCTCCAAAAAATTTAGGTAGGATAAACCAATTTAATGAATTGTAGGGGAAGATTTTGGCATTATGATTTAGAAATTCGCCCTCCTGCTTGAATAATTAAAAGAAAGTGATAGCTGCCAATATCTAATAGAAAATTAATAACACGAAAAACAAAATAAACAATGGATGTTAAACTTATAGCCATATTTTAAATCTCTCTCCTAAAACGAATATGCACATGAAAAATAAGCTTCAAATAAAATACATAAAATGGATGTTTTTAATTTTAATGCTGTCAAATGATGGCACGGCCAAATAAAAACTGACAAGTAAAGAAATGTAAGTATGTGGAAATGCAAATAAAGTATGTGAATATCCTTCAGCAAAGGTGGATATTAATTCAAGGAGAAAATAATCACACCCATAATTTTTCAATATAACCCCATCACCATGGTCATTAAAAGCTAACACATTTTTATGCACTGTGCACATTTCTAGTACTTATTCTGGTTAAAATACAACATAAAGGTTAGTTAAAACAAACTACCACATTTGGGAGAGAGCTAGTATGCATGTGAAAAACTTATCAATCATGGGCAACTATGAGGGGAATAAAGAAAATATTTGAATGGAAAGTAGTATCCTTAACAAAATTCTGTCATTAAAAAATGATAAGGGCACAGACGTACAGCAGTATACATAACTTACAGGATGAAAACAAATTCCATTGACTACGTATGTACTTGAAACTGGACACTGAGCTAGTTTTCACAGTATAATGATTTCAAATTTATATGGTGTTGCCATGTGGGTGATGCTTGCTGGTAGTAACATTTATTAAGATCTTAATTTTTTCCAATACAGCATAATTTGTCAAATGTGTAATAACTTTTGTCCCGAGGCCTCAAAATGTTGTTTCTACTGAATCCATCACTGGCAGTATTAAAATTTTGGATTTATCTTTTACGATTAAGCTAGTATTTACTATCTGTATATTAATAGGTAAAGTCTTCTCTGCTTGTGTCCAGTATCTCATGATTTGCATTTGAAATGAAATCAGAACCCCTTTTAACTTAAATTTAACTCAAATTGATGAAGTGTCTACAGGTTGCTTAGAATGCAAATTTATCTATTTTTGTATTTTTCACATAGCTTAATCTTCATGTAAACATTGACATTGTTCACTTTACAATGTTCATTCCAATTAATATTACCATTACCTATTTCACTAACCTGCTGTCATATATAAGCCAGTTTGTAATCCTTTTGACATCCTGGATTGAATAATTCCAAAACAAATGTAATAATCCAAATTCCAAGGAATCCTATACAAATTTTCCATCAGGTTTTTCTTCATGAATCCCACCATATCAAGTTACTACATTGAATGGAGGACTTTTTCAAAAATTGTTTCATGATGAAATAGACCACAATGCTTCCCCTCTTGAATTCCATGAAATACAGAAGATATAGTTTAGAAAAGAGCATCCAACCATGAGTTTTTGTGTATTAATGAGTTTTGATACAGTGGAACAAGTTAAAACTTCACTTTTGAATGGAATACATGAGGAAAAATGTCAAATGTCTCAATGGACAGCTTTCTACAGCTATTTTAACTTTGTATTGGGAAAATAAGATTGTAGGTTTAGTATGATTAAAATGGAAGTCCAATTAGAGCGTGGTGACCAATCTCCCCAAAAATACCACTAATCCTGATTTCTTCCAGCTTTTTTGAAGCAAAATTGATATATTTTCAGTTAAACTTTAAAAAAATTGAATGAGTATGCTGATCTTTAAAATTTCTATTGGCTACATCAATCTCAAGTGTTATTAACAGATCTTATTGACATAAAAATAGGACCCCTGCAGTGATTGTTGCTATTTTAGCTGCCAAACATTCAAACATTACTTCATCACCTAAAAGCTTATTTCTTCTCTAAATGGGGAAAGTCATTATTGATTTTCCTATCAAAATATAAGATTTCATGTCCTTAATTCTTATTTAATACTGGATGTAATTAGGTCTAAGCTTTTAACCACCAGAATTTCCCTTCTTTCAACATCACTGCTTTCACCAAATACATTTCTATATATTCTTTGAGATATAAATCCTACAACATCCCCTATTACATCATGGATCACCATCAGTTCACTTCTCATTATAATTAAACAACTAAGGGTTTGCATGAAGATGAATAAAATTTCCACTAGTGATCTGGTATAGTCTCTATCCCTATTTTTTTAAGTCTTACATGAAATTTCATCAACATATGACAACCATGTAGAGTTTAAAAAAATTCATGCACAGCATTCAAGTGCTGCTAAAATTTACAATTTAAGTTTTTACCCATACACTTGGGTCCTTTTTTTCTTTTCACAAATAAAAATTCAATATTTTTTCATCAAAGATGACAGAATCAAAAGCATATGGGTTTTTCGTGAAGGGCTTAAAATAAGTTCACACAAGGCAGAAACATACATGTGATGACAGCTCATTAGAATAACAGTAATGAAGAGAAAAATCTAACAGCCTAAGTTTCATTTATATTTTGCAACTGATCTAACAGAAAAAGTGATTGATCTGGATATGAAATTCTACCATGAGAAAGATTCTTATGGAGACGACCAGCACACTAATCAGTAAATTGCTAACATCAATATATTTTTTTAAATTTGAGCTTGCATACAAATATATTTTTTCCACAGGAGTTGAGACCCTTAGAAGTGCTTTGTAAATTGTTGGTAATTATTAAAGTGCAATGAAAGTATTTCTGAAAGTAAGTACAAAGCATTTAACAATATGATAACAAAGAGTGGGAGAATGCATAATGATCCGAACAAATTTTTTCATTATATTTCAGAGGTTTTACGGCTTTATCCACCAGCCCCCTTCATGACACGATCTTGTGCCAAATCATACCTACTACCTAATCCAATTGATGAAAACAATGAAGATGGTGGATTGATGCTGGACAAAGGTATACCAGTTGTAGTACCAGTATACGGTATACAAAGGGATAATGATTACTTCCCTGATGCAGAGGAATTCAATCCAAATCGATTTTCTAAAGAAGCAATAAAGGAGAGGAGGCACTTCACATATTACCCCTACGGAGAGGGTCCAAGAATGTGCATAGGTATGCAAACACACAAATTAATAAACACAGCTATATTAGATCAATATGGTAAACAGCAGGCAAAAAAATGGAATTGCAAGTAGTGTGAGAAAAAAGGAATGAAAGTGAAATTCAATAAATGACTTGCAAATTCATTGTAGATATAAAAATTCTGCTATTTGTGCTGGCATAATGGCAGTGATCTCAGTTTTCAAGACACCTTTACTTATGCCACAGCAATTAAGCTTTAATGACTCAGCCCTTGCCCTATAAAATTTTTAATTAAAATGGGCAATTTTCCACAAAAATAATATTTTTGTGGAAAATTGCCAATTTTAATTAATAATGATATTCCACCATATCACACCTGAAACGTCTCTTTTTAACTATGAAATTTTGTCTCATCATAATTTTATCCAACTGCAAATTACAGTTTATTACATAAAATGCAGGGCAATATTTCAATTCATATAATGAAAAAGGAAAATTGGAGAATAAATATATTTAGTCTTAAATCAAAACTAAATATTATGCCCAAAACGGATCATTTAAATGAGAAACCAACAAGGGCTGAAAATGATATTTGGTGCAACTATCAAAATTGAATGAAAAGTGAAATGACACATGCAAATCCTATCAGCCACAATTTACTAGAGTTATGATCTGTCAAAACTTAGTTAGTGATGACTAAAAATCATTCATTAAACCAATGACACTTCTTTAAGTATTGCTTCCATTGAATCCTTGCTTAAAGAAGAGAAACACAGTTTATATGAAATATAATTAAGTTTAAAAAATCATTTCATATTTTTTCCTGAATGAATATAATAAGTGACATGCGGTGGTATTCTAGTTATTAAATAATAATGTAAATTGCCAGTAAAAATAAATGAAATTTTAACACTGTAATTGGGATGAGAATGTGATAACACATTTCTTTTTTAAAATTCACATTGTCAAGCACAGCCACAGGATAAAGAGTTGTAAATATAATGCAAATTTCTCAAAGGGTATACAGTAAAGATCGAGTTCTTTACTTGAAATAAAATAGCTGGTATGTATATTACATTTTTACTGATTTAACCTTATATTAACAACATAGATAAAATATTCATTGAAAAATTCAAACTACTCTTAAGGCTTTTTTTATATCACCATACTTGTTGGCAATTGGGTTACTTCAAGGCACATCATTTTTGAAGCCATGAGTCAGAAGCATTTTTTTTAAATCCAATCACTGATATGCAGGAGCTTAGGCAAGGAAGTTTAAAATACTGATAGGTCTGAATGTAGTGTGGGTAAGATCAATTACACAAAATCATCTAGCATTAAGGCAATGGTAGAAAATGCTTCAGTTACAAGTGGATGACACTATGATTTAAATTTCATCAAGAGTTGTGCAGGATAAACTTTTGCTTTGTCACTTAGCTTGACAGTGTTGATTTATGTTGTCAACTTTTTATCCTCAATGCAAACTATACATTAAAAACTTGGTTGTATGTAGACATCAATATTCAAGGTTAATTAGCATGAGCATCACTTTGGAGAACCAGATTTAAATCCTTGGCAACTCCGATGACATTTCAAAGGGGCACATTTCACCATTGGCACGAAATATGGTTCTTTAAATAGGTACCCTTCACTATTCATTATTAATTTTGTGCTTCTCTTTTCAGGAATCAGATTTGGCCTGTTACAAGCAAAGGCAGCAATAGCAAGGCTACTCCCATTCATTAAGTTGATACCTCATAAAAACACACCACGACCTATCACTTTAGATCCACATTATTTCATAACCGTATCAAAAGGAGGTCTGTGGATTCAAATGCAGAAAATACATTAAAGGGGATATCCAACATCAATATCATGTAACTGAAAAGAACTGAATGTCTATACAATATGATCAGTGATGTGGTACAATTAAACTTCAATCCAAGGCCTTTTCATCCAACAGATATACAACTGGTTTCGAACATAAGAAGGCATAACAATTTCAACAACAATGAACTTATAGCCATATATCCATCCCAATAAGTTCTTGCCCGAGTCCAGGAAAATCTTTCCACTCATAATTGCTAGGAATTTTTCCTGACATGTGAAACATACATCACAGTATGCATAGTCACCAATTAGCATAATAGCGATTGATCAATGTCCATAAATAGGACTGCTCTCCTGCAATAATTGAGTCTAATCTTTTGCATTTCATTCAACTTAACCAGATAATTCAGACCGGAAAGATGGCATACTTAAAAGTTTTTCTGTGACACTATGAGTTTTAAACAACATAAACTGAGAACAGTATTGTTCTTCAAAGTGTATGCATCTTTTTGATCCTGCTGTGTGTGTGTAATAAGAAGTTCAAATGACCTTATAGGTGAGAGTGCTGTGGTATTTCCATGTTCCATTAAACTCACATTGTTACATATCTACTAAGATAATAAAACTATAACATTAACCATTTGCATAAAATGTATGTAAGGGTGATGAAAAGTGACAGGAAATACACCCAAAACACCTATTGCAACATTGCAAGATAAAACAATATGCTTGGGGCAAATTTATCTACAAAATGAGGTGACTCCAATATGCAGGTCTGAATTATCTTAAAAATAATATGCTCACTACTTGAACAAAGGTCATGAGTTAAAATTTCAATTTTTATGCAAGTGCTCTCTATTGCCCTTAAATGAATTTCCAGGCATAAGGTAGATGGGTCCACCTCAGCAAATGTAAAATCTAAAAAAACCCATTAAAATCATCGTATAATCATAATAATATTTTTTGTGAATTCCAATTAAATAATTTAATTAAAGCACAAAATTTGGTAAATAAAATAAATAAATTATATAAATAAAATAAATTAATTAAAAATCACTCCCCAATTTTTTACAATAATAAAATCTCCGAGTAAAAAAATACTAGACAGTATACTAGTCCTAGGGCACTGAAACTCCAAAGCAATAGGTTTGACTGAGAATCTCACTTCCTACAAGGGCCAACAAAAAATTTTAATTTGAAGTGTAAATTAATTTGTAAAAAGAACAATTCAGTCTATAATCATAGACTTACACGAAGTTAATAAAATACATATATTAATTAAACTAGAAGCACTAAAAGAGAAAATATTATTCTTGTACATTTCAATATTTTCTCACTGATTGCAATATCCAGTAAATAAAATCCAACAAGTCTTAATTTTGTAAGTATAGAGAATATACACCATTCCATTATTGCTTCTTACTTGCTTTTATTACATATCCACATATATACTTAAAATAGGGGCCATGAACCGGGTTTTACCTACGAGCATTATTTAAAAGTATTAATGGAAATGTCCATGATGAATTATAGCTACTGGAGATAACCACAACAATCAAATGGCTTGGCTTGATAGGCAACATCAGAGCTCACCGAGTACTAAGCCCAATGATGTGCAAGTCACACATTAAGGTTGTGGAGTTGGTAATTTATCCTGTTCTGCCTATGGTTTCCCAAGAATATCATGTACTCAAAAGATTACACATGATGGGTGAAGCTGAGGGTGCTCAAAGGCATTACCAGGAATCAGGTCAGTAGATCAGCACTCGACCCACTATACTACCACACTTCCACTTAGGATGCATTATATCACTTGTGAATTTACAGGTAAATATTGATGAACGGGCTAATTTTATTTGAAACATGTTTTGCTAAGGTAATCAGGAATGAAACTAATGGAACAGAAGAGAAGACAAAGAAGTGGAATGTGTTCTAAGGGACAGCAATGGAGATTAACTAAAGAGACTTAAGGAGAAGAAATATTGAGATGTTATAAGAAGTTCACAACAATTGTAAAAACATTTTCTAAGCATGGGAACGAAAACTGGATGAGTGCTCAAAGTTCTTTATTTCAGAGTTTTAAGGAACTTTCACATGATGCTACAAGGGGCTTCCTTCCAGTTAAGTGAAGATGATTATGAGATTTGACTGTGGCTGAAGGAGGGATAATACATGACAGGAGACCTCAAGTTTTCCAACAGCTGCAATCAAATACTTCTATCTTCCTGGCTTTGAACATCTCTCTTCAATTTTCACTCAAAACATTTTTTTGATCAAATTTTCTTAATTTTAAGAATGTAAAGTTTCACAAAAAATATGAATAAACAGAGGACTATGATGTATAATGCACCATTATCTCTTAAAGGAATCAATATTTATTCATAATTCCTGCAGAGACACTTCCTTTGTTTGAAATGAAATTTTTGCTAAGCTGAACACAACAGTCATTCATGTTTGCTGAAAGTTAAACCAATGCACACATTTTGCCAAATTTTTTAGCCCCATTTCAAGGACATACTTATTTCTCTTGCCCAAAGTCAATGAAATAATACAAAAGTATTAAATAAAACATTTTCTGGCGTAACTTGGTGGAAAATCTTCATACTGACTTTTAATAATCAAACCGAATATAACGAAACCTGGGTTGTAAAAATTAAAAAGTTTATGTGGAAAAGTAAAGTGGTTTGATCATTTAAAAGTCAACAAAAGTATTAATTTATTGGCGCACATTTTGTGCATGCATTAAGCTTTTAGAATCTATATCATTTTTGCCATACAACATAGGTAAACAGACAGCATGGCCACCCATTTAATTGAATTCCGTTTTTGAGTTTTTCCCAATATTCCTGATGCAGACATGCCAACTTTCAAAAATGAAAAATCGGGAGATTTTTTGAAGTGTATCACGAAGTAATCACTTTTAATTACCACAATATTTGCATGGCACCTTAATCCCTTTATGACACTTTGCCAATTTTTAATGAATGTCACACTTTATTAACATGTTAAGCTAAGTACACAATTTGAACAGTTCATCAAGAACGTAAGAAGGAAAAATCGGGAGTCTCCCGCTTAAATCGGGAGAGTTGGCATGTCTGCTGATGAATATGCCAGCCCATTCCCCAATTTTTATTCTGAGAGTTTAGAATATGATGGGTATTCTTTTATGCATCGTCCCACTTCGCTTCAAGAGTTATTTCTGAAGCCAGAAATATGTACTGGCCTCACAACTAAAAGGAGCATCGTTCTCAACATGAACACCCAATTCCCATATCACAGGCCTGATTTAAATACGAAATTCCTGATATTTTTCAAAATAAGACCCTTTTCCCAATTTTTATCTAAAATTTTTGAAAAAATAAGTAATTCCCAAATTATTCCAAATTTATTTCCCATTATTCCTATTGGAGGACTGTGTTCTTAAATTATGGTTCTATTATTTTGAATTTGACTGTAGTGGCCATATGCACCAATTTTTTTATTAATCATGACAAATTATTTAAAATTTATAATTCTGTTAAATATTACAATTGATTATTAGACTAGATTATTCACAATTTAGGCAATACAATAGTTGATGTAAAGTGGACACCATTCTTTCCATTCTCACTTTAACTGGCCAACATTCGTTGTCTCAGTTTCTCCATGGTCAATTATACAAATTACATAGGAGAGTCAATCAGGAATTAGATGAATGAAGGAAAATAGGTTCTAATTAACTGCCAATTAATTTTTATCTTTAATAATATAATTATTATTAGCAAACATGACAAATATTTGTTACTCAACTTAAAGCCAAGCATTTCACACACCATTGGGCTTAGTACAGGGTGAACTCTACCATGACCTTTCAAACCTACCTTTGGGTTGATTACTGTTTATAGTTTTATATTCATGAAATTGTGTTTTTAATGTTTCATAATTCATTGATTAATTGCAATAATTAACCAGAAGTTTGGGCTTACAGTGGCCAGATGAGAGGGAGTCTACTGTATTGAGTATCAATACCCTAACATTTGTGAAGAGGAACTAAAATTCAGCTAGTTCAAAGTATGGATGTTTAATATGAGAAGGCATTCATGCTAGACATATAGTACTGAAATTATTGGACAATATTAGACAAAAAAGATTAAGGGAAAAGAGAGAGTGATGGAGACAGTCAAACCCTAGGTGTAAAGGACACATGAAGACCTTTTCAGGGAAATTAGACAACTATGTTGAATTTCCATTTAAAAAATTAGCCTAGATTAAAACCACAAGTTACACATTTATTTAAAAAGTTAAAATACAATGGAATCTTTATTTTATCATGTTTTCCATAAATTTAGGATTCAATCACATTTGAAGAAGGTTATGATTGGTGGCCCTCAATGTA